>ML779052.1:578684-612994 GCA_009831015.1 Picea engelmannii
GAAGGAGGCCGATTTGGTTCAAAATGGACAACCTAGGGCTTTGTATTTTAAATTAATCATGCTATAAAGGTCAAATTGAAACCATACAATTGAAAGAGCAAAGAACGAACACCTACCTGGTTCAGACGGTGTGCGAAACGGTCAATCGTAGCTCCGGCGGCGAGAAGAACAAGTTTTGCTCCAATTGAGATTCTCCAACACTCCACAAAATCCTTGCAAATGAAATGGTAAATGATTTTTTCAAATCAATTCTTATTTATAAAATTTCATTTTCATAAGCTATAGTTGTTTTTGGGTTTCTCTAATGGTGAAAATGGCTCGACTAATCCCTGGTTTTTAGTTTATGGCATTGCAGGCTTATTGGCAGTTCTAATACATATTTCACTTTGTCATGTTTATGAGCATAGTCTTAGTTCGTTCTCAAGCTCGACAATATGAGAACGCAACCGGGTAAAGTTTTATCTCTTTTTCGGACCCGTACGGATACGATCACATGAAAAAGGAACCCCCCTGGAGTCTCCTTTAAACCCTTTTTAGACTCTCTAAATATGAAAAGATTTTCGAGTGATATTGCTTCCTTTCACACTTGTTAAAAGGTTAGAAAGGGCGTCTTTCGAGCGATAATTTAACCCTTTTTCGGTCTCGATGGACTATCGTACGAAAAAGGAACTGAGAGAGTTCTCTTTTAAGTGTTTTTCCAAACTCTATAATCCCGAAAAACCTTCGAGTTTTCTGTCTTTGGACTCGTTAAAACACACATCGACGGACCCATATGGGACCGAACCCTTACTTCTTTCGGTTCGTTAAACAAAGGAAGAGGATCTTACCGAAGGTGAGTTATATCGAGCATGTGTTATCCTCCTCGAGCTCGTTAAATTAAAAAGAGGTACTCATCTATCTGGATGGGAGAAGATTGAAAGGAGCAAGCCAAGTAGTCTCTTGAGAATACCATCTAGCAATTCTTAGAGTCGCCCTTGAACACGACACTTTGTCACTTTGCACATATCATAATTTGCTGAACCTCTGCACTGAGCCAATCCTTTGAGTTTCCTTTCACCCCTTTGGGTCACCCGACGTAGGTCACAGTACTCATTGCACAGTTTTGGTCCACGTCATGTTTTGCTGTCGTGCCTCAGTATTCAAGGGAAGTATCCGCCTCGAGAGTCATCCATCCCAAATATCTTGCCTCAAAACCTGTGTCAGTCCATGTCCGTCCGATATACCAACTACATCTCTATATCTGTTTCATGTCGTTGATGGGGGATACGTCAAGGCCCTCCCTCGATGAGTCTATTCCTGTTGACTTCAATACATTATCCGGGAACTAGACTTAGAAACTATTTAGTACTTTGGGACCTGCATGCCTCAATGGCAGGCCTCCTCACGTTCGACAATGGGTTTACATCATTGACCTCTGATCAAATGATTCCACGAATGTTCGACTTTAGCTCATCTATTCACGTTCGGTGGAATGTACTAAGATACCTTGGGAATCATTGACATTAATGGTGGTTTCCCTCGCACTTGTTAACGATTTACCTTATTGACCGGTAATCAAGTGGTTTCTGCCGTGTTCGACAACAAAACTTCTATTCACACGGTTAGAATCGTATCGCACGGGGATTGGTTAGAAGACCCTGGGTGGAGTAATTCACCTTGATACATTCTTCACCCAGGTTGTGAAGGAATTCTGGACAAAGAACACATACATTGTTACATAGATCCATTTTTTATTGGTCGTGGCTATGTTTTGTCATCTCGTAGATCCACTGTGTATTCTTCGTGGCTACGATCAGTCTGAGTTATCACAGTATAGATCCACAGTGTATATTTGGTGGCTATACCCTTTTTTACCAATACGATTATGGATCCGAAGTGTATTTTATGGTGGCCATATCTTGCAAATCTTGATCACCCAAGCATAGGTATGCCTGCCTTGGGTTTTGAAATATGTCATGATATTTGTTGGATGTTGATGTGCAGCTTTTTTCAGGTTCTCTGAGTCCATACCCTTGCTTGAACATCTGCAAAGTATTTCAGTCATCAGTTTGTATCTTCTGGCTTCATACTTTGGGGGGCATTCTGTTACACGTCAAAATTGCTAAGTATCGCATTGTCCCTATCAATCATTGTAAGTGTCGCATCTTCCCTACAACTTTCGCAAGTGTCGCAAGTTGACTACTAGTGTCGTAAATGATGTTCGGACATAATGTCGTGATAATGACACTAAGGAAGCACTTATGACACTTCATATGACTGATTTGAAGAGAAAGAACTGATCCACTGGAATCAAAGAACTCTTAACACCTGAAAGAAGCCCTGAAACAGTGGTTTGGAAGGGGAACGCTCCTCTAATACAGTTGGAGAAGCGCTGGTGCTCCTCTACCATGGTTCAGAAGCGTTATAACGCATTTCAGCCCTTCTGAAGAAGCACTTCTCACCTTAAGAGCGTTGGCGCTTTCCCAAGGCACATCAGGAGTGCTATAATGCTCTGATACCCCTTTTGGGGGAGCGCTCCCTATTCTGGGTCAATTGTTAGCCCGTTGAGTCGAATGAGGAGGATATCATTCGAGATTAGAAGGCAGTTGTGCTTGAATTCTTGGTTTCATCAAAAGATCCCTGATCCAAGGAGATGGTTCTTAATTGGTTCTAAACATAACTCAAGAGGCTAGGCCCTTCCCAACCTATATAAATAGGCTCTATGATGGTGGAAAGGGGGAGGAACTGAACATATGAAACTTATGATCTTGGAGGAAACTAACAGTCAGCCAAAGAGAAGTGATCAGTGAAGCTGCTGCCATCCAGGTTGTGGATCTTTCATGCAAGGGTTGGACGAAGAGGACTTGACGAAGCTGTCTCATTCGCATCTACGATTGTAAGTACTGTTGTCGTCATTCTCATTAATATGACACGCTTGGCCTGTTTCTTTCTAGTTTGTGTCTGATACCACATGAACTTATCATTTATTGATAGATCTGTTTTCAAGATAATGTCAATAGAGTAGGAAGTGGTCATATCTTGTTTTGTCCATAGACCTCGGCGAGGAGAAAAAGGATTGAAGCGCAACTCGGAGCGTGCAAGGACAAACGTCGATTAAAAGGTACTTCTGTCATCCTTCCTTCTCATGAATTAGGCTTAGATATATTTGAAAGGAAGTCATTGTCCACGTTAATAATTTTTCTGTCTAGGGTTAAGGTCAAGCCTTAGAGGTGATCTACCTGTCCGTAGGGATATTTTCCTACAACAGGAGCTATTGCTTGCCGACCGATGAGACTTCATCGGTACCTCCCAGCCAATGCTAGGGGTACTCGTATTCCCCTTTATCCCCCCGAGTTGCAAAGGGGCCATAGACACTGAACTAGAGATCAATTAGCTCCCATCTCACCTTGCAAGGTCGAGCTACCACTCCTCCCTGAGCTGGGTATCCCAACTCCCACAAGCTAAGTCAGTCAAGTTTGAAATTTTGTAGTGTAACTTTACGCATCCCAGAAGAGATCCATCCTCCTCCTCCTCCCTCCTTTATATAGAGTTTCTAGGTCATTAACTTTCCCAAAATCCCATTTAATTTATTGTTCAATAATTTAATTCATAAAAATCCTCTCCATATATGTGTCACCCATCCCCTTCATTGCACCATAAATTAATTTCATTAATTAATCAATTACTCCTACTTCCCTCACCCACATAAAATCATTCCTAAAATCTCTCCTAGGTGTCCCCATATTTCCTTACACATTTTAAGGACTTACCCCCTTACTAATTTACTAGTTGAGTTTAATTTAGAAATTTCTTAAATGCTAGATACCTTACTAAGTTAGTCTTTCTTCTTTTTCCTTGTGTTTCCCACTTTTTCCTAGTTTCCTAATTCTTTTAAATTTCCCTCTTTCCCTTTTCATTTAAAACTCAAATTGTCATGTGTAGATAATTACCCCTTTTTTCCCTTTTCCTTTTTAATTAATAAATTTTTCATTAGCATGTGTAACAAAACAATTATTTCCCCCTTTTCTCCCTTTTTAAATTTTATTCCCCCAAAATATTTTTATAAATTAATTGAATTGATTACCCCCTTCTCCCAATATTAATGATGATTATGATTATCATTTATTTATTTTTATTTTTATTTTTATATAAAGATATATTTTTATTTTTATCACAAGTATCACTTAGACCTAGACTTTATTTTCCTAGGTCGGGCAACATTTTATTAGGGAAATTGTTTTAAATATTTCTCATCACATTATTTGTTCTAAGGCCATATAGGTTTATTCATTTATTATTTAGCAATGTGACGTGCCCTTCAGGACACACTAGGTGTTCCAAGGGTTCCACTCACCTCATTCTGTTTCCCTTGCATGACGTTCCCTTCAGGACGCACTACGTCCTCCAAGGGTTCTACTCGCCTATTTTTATTTTTTTTTCACGACGTGCCCTTCAGGACACACTACGGCTCCAAGGGTTCCACTCGCCTCTTTCAATTTTTCTTGCGCGACATGCCCTTTAGGATGCACTACATGCTCCAAGGGTGCCACCCACCTCTTGACTGGGTTGGTAGGCATCAAAAACCCCTGGAGTCAATACTCCACCAGGTGATCTTGTGGGAGACTAAGGGCCTCTAAGGAATAAGTTCTCTACCTTATTGCGTGTCCCTTAGAATCATTGTGAGTGACTCGCATAGTATTCCATCACAACACTGTGGGTGTTCTTAAACTAGGTATTCGTTAACTTATAGTTCGATCCATGACGGGAGTTCTGGTAGGCTGTGGTAGGGTTGTTGTCCACACCTCTCCCTCAATGTCTATGGTAGTCCTTCATGACCCATTTACTCCACATGTGAGTCTGGTCGACAAGCTATTTTCATCCTGCATCATCAACGAATCATGTCAGAAATAACATCTGTAGTCATATCATATTATCAGATGCACAAATGTCATATATATACAACAATCAAACCCAATATCCCACTCCTTGACTCAATCCAGAGTCCAAGGGGTTTCATTGATGCCTCTGCATCCTCGAGGTCCAAAATCATGCACACTCAAGAGAACTGATTCAATAGAACCTATCTAAGTCAATACAACAAAATAACATATAATCACATCCATAATGCCTCATAATCATAGTCAACGACCATTAGTAATAATCCAGATCAGTTGCAAGAAAGTGTACTCGAGGAATAAGTTCACGCAGTGCGAAAGAGTGGGATGTTAAAAGAGAGATGGTAAATATAAAACCACATTCACTAATTGTTGGGGAACCTTTGCATATGAAAGAATCTATTTTGGTCTAATAAATGTAGGTGCTACTTTTCGGAGGGTTATGCAAATAGATTTTGATCATCTTATTGGTAAGATTATTCAAATTTTTCTTGATGATTTGACTGTCTATTCCAGAAACCAACAAGATCATTTTGATCATATTTTAGAAAATCTATTGAATTTTTTTTCCATTATATCTTAGGAAAGAACACACAGGTAAAATTCCCTTTTCTTGCTCATAAAAATTTTCTTTTTCAAACAAATCTTTCAGGACAAATTTCACATTGGCTTGCTAATATATAAGAAAATGATTTCATGATAATAACTTCTCACACAATCAAGGGAAAATATCTAGACTTACACCTGGATCAACACCCTGAATCAATTGTTTCTTCTGAAATTGTTGAGGATGCTTTGTCTGCACTTTTTCATGTCAAAGATAAAAATATTGATTTAGCAGAACATCCTTGGTACAAGGAAATCATTTATTATTTGGAATTTCAAAAATGTCTTGATAATATTGAATACCATCAACACAGAAGAGTTCATATTGAAGCCTCCAAATATCTAATCTTAGGTAATTCTATTTTTCGCAGAATTGTTGATGGATTTTTGTTACGTTGTGTAGACAATACATCATCCGAAAAGTTATAAAAGAAAATTCATGGATCAACAAATTTTGTTTGATCCTTCGTTTTGTTGTTAGAAGTTGTGAAAGGAATGTTATAGTCCCAATTTTGGTAAACAAAAGTTGTGTAAGTTACAGAGGATATGTACTGCCAAATGAAGAAAGAAACCAAAAACAATTGGAAGGACAACGCAACATCGTCCCGAAGAAAGAAGTTACAACAAGAACAAGAAAAAAAAATTCAAAGTCTCAAAATTGAAGATCCTAATTGGCTTATATATATGGGATGAATATGATTGTAAAGGTTTCAGATGGTTGTTAGAATTGGTTCGAGTTCTATTTTTTTATTGTCCATTTTGGGTAAATGTTAGCTAGAGTTCTAGAGTCTGGGTTCAGAACTAGATCAAGGCTATAACAGAGTCATGTCCTGTTGTAATGCTGAAAGAGAAAGGGTTTGGGATAACCTTGTCTCTCAGTAGTATATAGTTTTTGTTGTTATATTTGGCATGACCAAGATGTGTTTGTAACTTAGTCGAATCATGTAAATAAGGAGAACCATATGATGCTAATACAAAGGGAGATGCAAATTTTGAAATTATTGTGTTTGTTTAGCTTCATATTATATTGAATTTTGCTCTGTATTATATCTATGTCATACATACGTAATTGGATATAGCTTCTTTATGAATGCAACAAAAATCTGTTTTCTTTATCTGGGTTAGGAATTTTTAGACAATTCTAGGTTTAATCTACCTTGCACAGGACTAACAACAATCCTAAGATCGTATGGATTTGTCTAAGTATTACTCTTACCGTTCCCTATATTCCTCATCTTGGTTGTGATTCGGGTGAGACTCCTTCCCTTTAAGGAATATGTAAATTCCAACACTCTAGACTACTTCGGTACCTTTTGTTGGTAACCTGAGAAGGACCCTGGTTTGATCAATTCTACGCCAACAAAATGGTTATGTTGTCGGGACCTGCTTCATAAAGGAACCTATAGGGAGAATTCTTCCACGGATCCACCAATCCGATATTCACCAGTGGTGGGAGATAAATTGTGACGCCTTCATATGGAAAGAAGTGGAGTTGCGAGGTAAATCTATGAAAGATACAAGAGAATTTGTGTTGACATAGGGGAAGACCCAGGGTTTAGCTCCTAGAGTGCACTAACAAGCCCTAACTACTAGCCCTTTCGGAAACACCTACGAGGCAAATGCAGTCTCACCTGAAGTATATATGAGGGGGTTGCAGGATAGAGATGTCTACATCCAAAAGGAATGCAAAGTGGATTCAAAGAAACCAACAAACAACAATCTAATATTCTTTATCTTCATACAACCTACTTCACAAGTTATATATCAGATCTAACACATTATCATCATAACAACATATCAAATGAAAAAGAACATAGAATCAATCACACATGACACAAGATATACATGGTTCACCCTCTCTCTAGGGATACGTCCATAGAACTGTGGTTTATGATATATTAGGATGAAAGCATACAGTTATGATCTACGATCTTAGCTAGCAGATCTTCTCTTCTTCTTTCTTCCTCCCTTTCTACACACCCAAATGTAGGGATGATCTTCACACCCAACTGAAGATCTTACAATACCAGAAGGCTCTCACACTTAGCACTTCTCTCTCTCACAGAAAATAACAACAACACGATACTACCAACATCCATCCAACCAACCAACCAACCAACCAACCCAGGTCCTCTTGACCTTTATTTATACATTACAATATCTCACTGACTTCCTTAGGCCAAGACCTAAGTGTCAAAACCCTAGATACCAAAACCCTAGGTTTCTAAAACCTTAGGTCAAATTGACCCACATTTTCAGGGCTTCGCCAACCTGTCTTTCCTTCCTTCTCGTGCGGTGTTCCAAAGCATCTAATGGTGGATTTTTTTTCTTGTTGAGTTTTCCATGATCCATCTTCCTTGATGATATGTCATCCTTCATCTCCTCATCCAATGACTTACTTTATTGAACTTCACTCTGTATTTTCTGTTCTTTTGCTCACTTCGACCCAGTAACAATCATTGTGTCTTCCGCGTAGTTCACATTTTCCCTTTTCTTACTTGATATTCTCCAACTTCCATACCCAAGGGCCAACAGGCCCCCAACACTCACCTGCGACTCATCCCAAGGCACTTTAGATTTGATTGTTCTGCTTTACTTTGACTTTAGACTATGTAGGGTAGCTTTTGTTTTTTGTTATATGCCTCCCTTCCTTCCTTGTGAAAAAATTATTTTCTATGTCTGGTACCCAGTTTCAATTGCACCTAGTATCTAGACCCTTTTCCTCATTCTTTTATTGAGAGTTGCGAGGCAGCTAGTTGTCATGATATAATTTCAACCGGCTCCTGTTCACTAAACCTTCCTTCCATTCTCCATTCAAAGTCTTTAACTACGCATCTCCTCCTTTTGTAACATAGGAAATCTCATTTGGACCAAGATATTGTGTTCCGAACTTCCTAGGATGTTTTATGAACTTGTTTCCATATACCAATACTAGATCACCTTGCTTAAATGCCTTCTTCTTGATGTGTTTATCATGGTAGGCCTTCTATCTTTCCTTCTGATGAAATCCCATAATAAATATGTCTTCTTCAAGTTCAACCAACTGTGAAAGCCTCTCTTGAACAACGCAGTCATCATCCATTTCTGTGAAGGCAACGATCCTTAGGCTTGGTACCAAATATTCCATTGGGACAACGACTTCAAGACCATACACCAACTTAAAAGGGGTATGCATTGTTAATTTTTTGCAAGTGGTTCTATAGGCCCATAGTACTGCTGGTACTCTTAAATCCTAGTCATCCCTGTTCACACTGCAAATCTTCATCAGTGTTGTCTCCAAGATCTTGTTGAATGCTTCAACTGTCCCATTTTCTTCTTCTAGTGATGGACTGCAAATTCCTCAATCAATCTTCAATAGTCTTATTTATGAAATATGTGCCTTGATCACTCATAAGGATATTTGGTCATCCAAACCTGGTCACGATGTCATCAAATATGAAGCACATAGTTGTATTTGCACTACAATCCTCAACTTCTCTTGCTTCAGTCCATCTGGTCAAGTACTCTATCGCAGTGATTATGTACCTTTCTCCTATGTTCTTTCTTGGTGGGTTTATAGGTCCCATGAATTCAATGGCCCATTTATCAAATGATTGTAGGGTCAGATGTGGTGCTAATGGAATTTCATCTCTCCTGGATGGTTTTCCAACTCTTTGGCATACATCGCAGGCTTTGTAATAGTCTTTAGCATCTTTGTGTAAGGTAGGCCACCAAAGGATAGATCTAAGCAACTTTTGCACTGTTTATTTCCCTGCATAGTGTCCTCCTGCGATGCCTTCATGAGATTTTGCAAGGATCAACAATTTCTCTTCCTCCATGACACATCTTCTCAATATTTTATCAGGTCCCATCTTATATAGTTGTCCATCTATAAGTGAAAAGTATGCAACGCGTACTACTAGTTGTTTCTTTTGGGTGATTGTATACACACCAGGTGCCATTATTGTTGACAGGAACTAGACTATCTCTACGAAGTGGTCATCATTCTTTCTAATGGACAATAGTTTTTCATCCTGCAGTGCATCCTCCAAACTAGTCAGCTCTTCGCCATGTTCCAACCTTGACAAGTGGTCAAGACCTTTGTTCATTTTTCCTGCCTTTAGTATGATCTCAAAGTCATATTCATGAGATAGTAGAAGCCATCTTCATATTCTCCCCCCCAACACTAGCTTGTTGACTAGGTACTTCAGCGCAGAGTGATCAGTAAACATTTTAAAGTGTCCTCCCAACAAGTAGTGGTGAAATTTCTACAACACATACACCATGGCTAGCCCCTCTCACTCAGTAATGGTGTAATTGATCTCAACAATTGATATCTTCCTACTAGAAAAGGATAACGGGTGATCAATGTCTCATATTCCTATTTTTTCTAAAACAAATCCTAATGCAATAGAAGAGGCATCAACATGCAGATGAAATTCTTTTCTCCAATCTAGAAAAACCAGAATAGGCGTAGTAACCATTTTCGATTTTAGCGTGTCGAAGCTCTATTGGAAGTCTTTTGTCCAGTGAAATTGAAAGTATTTCTTCATAATATTCTCCATGGGTGCTGTAATCTAGGCATATCCTTTAATGAACTTCCTGTAATAACTTGTGTGTCCCAGCACAGTGTGCAACTGTTTGACTAGAGCAGGAGGGGGTAGATCAACTATAATGGAAATTTTAGATGGATCTACCAGCAATCCATTCTTGCATACAATATGACCTAACAAAACTCCAAATGGTGAGAAGAAGATGAACATCTTCAGACTCAAGGAAATCTGACACTATCTGCATTTGTCCAACATTAGCCTTAGACATTCAATATGATTTTTCAATAAACTAAAACAGTCCAATCATCAAAGTATGCTTCTAGAAATTTATGCAGAAACTCCTTGAATGCTTCGACCACCAACCTGGAAAAGATGGTTGGGGAATTCTTCAATCCAAATGGCATCAATTTATATTGATAGGACCCCCATTCTGTTGCAAATGTGGTCTTATGGTGATATTCCTTGGCAATCCAAATCTGATGGTATCCCAAGAATCAATCTGTAAAAGAGTTTACCTCCTAGCCTCCCACATTATCTAACACTTCAGAAGTAAATGGTGTAGGGAAGGGGTCATGAAAACATGCATCATTCAGATTCCTGATATCTATGCAGATTCTGATCTCTCATGTCTTCTTTTTCTATACCACAATGGTGCTTATCCATTCTTACTCTTCGACATGTTCTATAATTCCTTCTTCCAGCATTCTGCCAAGCTCAATCTTCACTTTCTCCTTGTATTTAGGGTTCATTCTGTAGGGTCTCCGTTTGAATGGTCTTGCATCTAGTTTCAAAGGGATCCTCATGTCTCCCATAGGCCCTTTAATTCCCTTCATATTAGTGAACTTGGTTGGAAACAATTCCTGATATTCATGTAGTAACTTTGTAATCTTGTCAATAGTGTCAACATCCCAATAATATCCAACAATTGCAAGCTTCAATGTATGTTCTGTTCCAATATTGACTTTCTTAATCTTGATTGGATGTCCAATGAATGGTATCTTAACTCCTAGTCCTTCCACATCTCTCTGACCTTCTATTTCTATGATGTTCACCTTTCTTGGATCATCGTCTTCATGAACATTGATGTTGTAACAACCTTGCAGTTTCTGGAGAGGTGTAGCCCATTCGTCCTCTTCTTGCTCCAAAGGGAGGATAGGTGCCTCCTCAAATACTTTCTGTCTTATAATCTGCAATGCTTGATCTACTGAAGGATATTGACTTTCAAATAAGAGGGTAGTTACAAAATTCTAATTCATACCCTCCCAATCTGTAGTGATGAGGCGCAATTCTGCTTGAAGATACCAGTTGATAGGGGTTGTGTCCATCATGTTAATGAATTTGTATCTAAAGGTGCAATGACCCTAAGGCCATATATTTCGAATTCCATACGTATTTTATTTAAATCGACAACAGTGGAATTATTGAAAGCCCAATCGATTCCTAACAACGCAGGGTAAGGACAACTATCATCATCTATTTCAATTACCTCAAAATCTGCAAATGTTCTTACTCTGTCGATGTCCAAAGGGACATGTTCCAATCATCCAAAGGGGCTGACAGCTTGTTGATTAGCCATCTTGATCTTAATAGGGGAATATATCAAAATTTTTTTTCCCATCAATGCCCAAGTTTGCTTTGTCATGACATTGACCTCTGAACCTAAGTCGAGGACCACATAGTCTATATCATATTCTCCTATTTGAGCATTCAAGTGTAATTCCTTATTTGTCCTTCTCTTTTTAGTGATTTGGTGTACTTCCCTATTGAGTAAGGGGTCTATCTTTCCTAGCTCATATTGTCTGATTAAATTTTGTAGTTCTTGTACAACACTGTCATCGTAAATCAACTTAATACAAGTATATAGAAATTCCATGAGCTTGCTTACCTCTTTACCTTCTCTTGGCGAAGCAGACTGATCAAATGCATGTGGAATTCCATATTCACTTTGTTTTGGCCATGTATTTGATGAATATACTTGGTGTGATTTGAACTCTTTTCTTGCCTCCTCGAATATATGTCTTTCTTTATTTGCATCAAAAGTTTGGGTTTTCTCTGCATCTTTCCTGACTCTTGATTCTTTTGTATTATTTCCTTGGGTCATTATGTCTTTTCCTGTAAGAACTCCTCCTCTAGGTATAACAACGACTCTAGGGTCTTCTCCATGAGGTTCAACATATATCAGTTGCACTTGTGGGTTCTATTGAGGTCCTCGTCTTTCCTAAAGCTTATCCAACAATGTTTGACATTCCTTAATAACATGCTTGAAGGAGTTGCAATAGATGCAAGTGGTACAAGGGTTATGACAGTCCCTTTCTAGGTGTCCTAGTTCTGTGTAGTTATAATAGATTATTTTTCCTCGACCTCAGCCCATACCTCCTCCTCCTCCTCTGAATCCACCACGAGGATTGAATTTTTCTCTCCTAGGGGAGTTATATTGTGTAGTGTTTCCTTCTTACTATACTTTGCCTTGAATCTTTTATATATCCATTTAACTTTCATGCATGAGATTGTAATCCCTACAATCCATATCATCATGTCCCATAGACTTACGGAACATGAAATACAAATTTGTGGGTGTCTAAACATATTTTTTCATGTAGTAGCACTCTCCAGGGCGATGTCTATTTCTGCATACCTCGCACCAGGGTAAGGTGACTTGCTTCAAAGGGATCAGAGCTCTAGAGGCCAAGTATTCATGGAATAGTGGACAATGTTCCTTATCATGGCCTTCCGATCTACATCTGACACACCATATTTCCTCTCTTTTATCTTTTCCCTTGTCTTTCTTCATATCTTCGACCTGCAGAGACAAACTAGTTAGCTGGCTCAAGATTTGACTCATACCTGAGCGAGATTCTCCCATAGGGGATGATTCTAGCTTCATGGTGATCTCTAGTGCCTCAACCTATGAAGCAATCTTCTATTGCATCAGAGGAACTCTGATGTGTGGTAATAGAACAACGATGAACCATTATTTGTTCTGTTCATCTGGAATCTGAAAAGTCAACCGACCCGTTAAGGTTTTGAATCTCTAATCGAATTTCCAAACAGGTTCAACTAATTTCTGCTTCATCTCTTTCAGTTCCATAATACATTGGGACTCCGACTTAGGCTTCTTGAACTCTGGAATCAAGGCATTCTTAATCTCATTCAGTGGCTTAGGCTATGCAATTCCTTGGAAAATCTTCATGTATCAGCTCAGTGCATGATCTCTTAGGGTAGTGCTAAACTTATCTCTTTTGACAGCTTCTTCAGTGAAATTCTTAGTGTTCCATATGGCTTCACATAGGAACCAGTGCTGATCAGGATCTTCAAATCCATCTCCCCTAAAGATAGGGAGCCTCATATCATTTTCCATAGAGCTTCCTAGGTTTCCTGTCTCAGTATAGGATGAACTGCTAGTAATATTACTCTGAGGGCTTTGATGACTCTGACTATTATGATTGCTTAGTGCTGCTAAAACAACAAGGGAAGTGATAGTAATTACTTCGATGATCCGTGTAGTTCCTGAATTTTCTAGCTCTTCCCGATGAGGTTCTTCAACTTCCTATTCCTCTTCCCTATTGGGTTTTTAATGCTCTCCGTCCATCAGATCTTCCTCTTCTCCACTGTAGAAACCCTCATCCGTGTAGTTCTTATTAAATAGGTTCACAAGATGAACTTCTCCGAATGCTCTCCCATTGTGCGTATGTCCAGCTTCTGTATCGTTGTCGTTGTCCAAATTATTGAACATTAGCTTTTTCAAATCCTACCAATCTACTGTATCTTCAATATGTTCTTCTCATGCAATAGCATCTTGATCCTCAACTTCATAAAATGTAAAAATTTTCCTCTGGGTCCTTTGAAGAAATATCTCTCATCTTGGCTATATGACTCTACTCTTTCGACAACAAACTTGGTGATATACCCTCCAATGGTACTATAAAACCATTGATCTACTGCTCTTGATACGACGTTATCAAATCTCTTGACCTTCTTGATCAGCGTCGACATCCAAACCACAGGTGGTCTAGTTCTAATCTCAATTTGGGTATCTTCTAACCTAGTTATCCACTTGTATAGCTCCTAATGGATTCCTCCAAAGAAAATTCCGTGTATATCAGTAAAGATATATTTCTCCAACCAATATTTTGTACTAAGATTAGGGTTCTTGTTCTAGGCTTCAGTGAAGTCCTTTTCTTAATCTTCTATCCACTTCTGAATCTTTGTCTTCGATGGAAGCCACCTTGATATTGCCTCAAGAAGATTCTTGTTCTGGAAACGAAACCATTTGTTGGCACAGGGACAGACCTAGGTTTCATCTCCAAGAGTGTACCAACAAGCCCTAACTACTGGCCCTTTTAGCAACCCGAAGTAGCTATAAGGGGGTTGCAATACAAATATGTCTACAACCAGAAGGAATGCAAAGTGGATTCAAAGAAACCAACAAACAATAATCTAATATTATTTATCTTCTTACAACCTACTGCGCAAGTTATATATGATATCTAACACATTATCATCATAGAAGAATATCAAATGACGAAGAACAGAGCGTCAATCACAAACGACACAAGATATACATGGTTCACCCTCTCTCTAGGGATATGTCCATAGAACTATGCTTTATGATATATTAGGATGAAAGAATACAGTTCTGATCTGCGCTCTTAACTAGTAGATCTTCTCTTCTTCTCTCTTCCTCCCTTCCTATGCATCCAACTGCAGGGCAGATCTTCACACCCATATGAAGATCTTACAATACCAGAAGGCTCTCAAACTTAGCACTTCTCTCTCTCACAGACAATAAAAACAACATGATACTACCAACAACAACTTGATACCAACAACCAACCAACCAACCAACCAACCAACCCAGGTCCTCTTGACATTTATTTATACATTACAATATCTCATCGACTTCCTTAGGATGATACCTAAGTGTCAAAACCCTAGTTACCAAAACCCTAGGTTTCTAAAACCCTAGGTAAACTTGACCTGCATTTTCAAGGCTTCACCAACCTGTCTTTCCTTCCTTCTCGCACGGTGTTCCAAAGCATATAACGGTGGATTTTTACACTTGTTGAGTTTCCCATGATCCATATTCCTTACTAATCTATCATCCTTGATCTCCTCGTCCAACGTCTTGCTTTCTTGGACTTGGATCTGTCTTTTCTATTCTTTTGCTCACTTTGACCCAGTAATAGTCACTGTGTCTTCTGTGCAGTTAGAATTTTTCCTTTTCTTCCTTGATCTTCTCCAACTTCCATATCCAAGGGCCAACATGTTGTCTTTTACTTAATAATATCAAGTGACCAGTGTGAGATATTCTGGATTAAATTTCCATAAGAAATATTCCATTGGATAGATAGGATCCAAGAAGCTCTGGAATTCCAAGAATGAGTCAAGAAGACCTGTACTTGGGATACATAAAAGATTGCAACACTTCATTGGTTGGATCGCCTGATCATGTGAGCAGTTGATTTCTAGATCAATAAAACTATGGAAGGATACATTATTGAGTTTTCACTTGAAAATCACCAGTCCTTTTCAAGGGAAGAAGCGGATTTCAAGAAATACACACGTGCAAGAATATTGAGAGAAATTCCCTCGTGGATTAAGGTATTCTTGATGGAGGAGGGGATGTTGACTATCTCCTCGAATGAGATGACATCCTAAACACCCACACTTGGGGTGGGGTGACTTTGGGGTGGGCCTAAGAAAGGGGAGAGGGTTATTTGATAAATGAGGGAGTAACAAGAAATGGACACAAGGAATGAGAAAGCCTTGAAAAGAGCCACCATATTTTAGAAGTGATGGCACCATAAGATAAAAAAAAGCAGTAAAATAGTCTAAGGTCTTGAGGAAAGAACTCAGAATAGGAAAAGTTGATAAAGGAAAGAAGGAAGAGTTGAGGAATATGAGAAGATAAGGAAGACTGGCTAGTCAAATACTAAACAAGAGAGAAGAACAGAGAGAAAGAAGTCTCCAAGAGGGTGGAAAATAAGAAGAATGGGTAGAAGCAAGGGAACATCAAGCCGACATGGATCTTACAAAAGAAAGAGAAGATTCATCCCCGATACCATGAAATATCAGAAATTTGGATGAAGAGACGACTCTAGAGAATGAGAACGAGACCTCCCAGATCAAAGAAACCATCCCAAAATCCAGTGGAACCAACTCCGAATCACCTGTCCCCTAAGTGTCTTCTATACCAATGGTAAATTCTATACTACCTTCTTATGTTATTCCTATTCCTATTTCAATTTGATTAGTTAGTTAGTCACAATTGGTGAGCATGAATTGGGAGGATATTGGGATCCCCTCGTATATCGCAACCAGGATTGTTGGGGTTTACGTTGATAGGAGAAGTAAGATCAACAATGGAAGGAAAACTGAGAGGATCGATTGCTCGATGCCCATAATTTTTGGGTAAAGGAGATGAGGATGTTGAGAAACATTGGTTTCTATGTGAAGCGATTTGGAGGTCTAGAGGGACTCTAAATGCAAATAAACTGGTTGAATTCCATACTACCTTGAGAGATCACGCTCTCAAATGGTACATCAAGGATATTGGGCCAGGAGCGCAAGGACAAGTCTTCACACTTGGCCAAGTTTAGATAAAATTCATAGTGGAGCTTAAGCTAATTCAGTCAAAACAATAAGATTTGTCCAAGTTGCACAAAATTCAGTAGAGGGAAGGTGAACTGACCTGGGAATATAGTCATAAGTTTAAGGATGTTATTGGGAGGCTAGTGCATCCATTTCAAGAATATCACTAGAGAGAGTGATATATCTAGGGATTTCTACCTTTGACATGAATTCAGTTAACACAACAATGGATAGCCACTTTGACAGATGCCTTGGAAAAATCAATGAAGATTGAATCCATGGCAGGATATCTGGGGAGCATAAGGGTGACTAGGCCCCAATGGATGAAAATTTGGTGCAAGAACAAGGAAAAATATCATCACTGATAGAGAATATTCAAGAATTGACGATACCTAGACTAGGACGACCTCAAGTCTGGTGTACTGGATGCTACACAGAGGGGCATATGGTGAATGAATGTCCATGTATGAGGGGAATGGGACCTCCTCACAATCCGATGGGGCCCCCACTAGGACCCGTGGGAGGAGTTGTGAAAGTATCTGTGAATTTACCATTCCATACCCCAACCCTATATCATGCCTTTCCAGGAAATCAGGCATTGCAGTCAGCTGAGTATTGCGAGATATGTCGAACTCATGGGCATGTGCCAAGGAAGTTCCCTATTATTAAGAGGTATTATAACATACCAAATACCGTACATTGTGATTTCATTGCATCTACCATGCATGCTATGAATCAATGTAGAGAATTGGATGCACTTGCAGACATATTCGATCAAACATCATTCAAAGTGAATGAAACCCCTCAAGGAATGGGAAGAGGTCGAGGAGGTGGGGAAAAAGAAGACTTTAGAGGAGGAAGAACTAGGGGAAGAGGAACAAGTATATGCTACAACTATGATGAGAAAGGTCACATGGATAGGGATTGTCCTCAAACGAGATGACCATGGTTCTCTCACTGCAGAACTAATGGACACACAACTGAATATTTCCTAGAGCTAATTGCAAAATGGAAATATAGGGCACGCCAACGAGGAGCCAACTTCATTGGTTCAGATATAAAGAGGGAAGTCAAGGAACAAATACCCAATATTAATTTCATTACTCATGGAGGAGAAAACATTGGCGCAGATGATGATAATATGCTTATGATTCATAAAGAAGTACCCAAGGAGGACATGTATGACCCTCTGAAACATAAGCTATTATTTAAATATGCAATAGAATTATTCTAGAGTATCCATGGCACTGAAATAGAAGAAAACCCCCCTCGAACCACCATTTATCCTAAGATTGTGTAATTCCCTACCTCACCCCCTTCACCCCGAAACCTCGTAATCCCGATGAGACAACCCGAGTGGTCACAAAATGTATTCAACCTTTCGTTTTAGTTATTTTCTGACATTATTGGGAATGACCATCTAAAAAAGAAGTTGCGCAATGCCCTGTATCTAGTCCTAGGAATGGAGGAATCCCCATAAGCTATAATAATGACTAATCTTCCTGAGAAGAATACTCAGAGAGTGAAAAGAAGGAAAATACGAACTAGGAAAGAGTTTAGACTAGAATCTCAACTAGACAAGTTTGATATTAAGGATGTTATGTTAGACCTAGGCTTTGATGTTAACATACTGCCTAAAAAGACTTGGGACGCTTTAGGGAAACCACAGTTGACATATTCCCTAATCCAATTGAGAATGGCCAATCAATATTGTATTTTCCCAATAGGAAGGCTGGAGAATGTGGAGATAGATGTTGTGGGAGTAAATATTGTAGATGATTTTGAGGTGATCGAAATCATGGGGGATAAGGACCCTTATCTTGCACTACTTGATATTGATTGGGCTTATGATAACTGTTTTATTATTGACCTAAAGAGAGATACTATAACAATTGAAGAAGACAGAATAAAAGTAATTCATCCCTTGGATCCGTATGTAGGCCCTCGGTACACGGAGCCAATAGAAAACAATATGGAAGGGGAGGATTTAGATCAGTTATATGTTGTAACAACAAGAATGAGATCATAATACATCAATCCTATTGTCGATGGATCAATAAGTTGGAGGAGCATGCAATCGATGGATGAAGACTCAAAAATAACATTTGACAGTTGGAAACAAGGTGCATATGAAATATTTTCAAGATGATGTACAACTTTTAGAGAAAGGAGATGGGTTGGAACTGAGGTCACAGAACATCTGACATACAATGGTACCTCATACCTTGGCAGTTTTCTAGTTAGCATGGAAGAAAAGATAGCAGAAGACCATAGGATCTTAGTTCTGGACTTAGCCCTAGAAGACACCCCTGCCAGGTTGTGGGCTAGTCACAAAGAAATAATTAGGAACTGGGAGGATGTGAATCATGATATCCAATGTAGATTTAAAGATAAGGAGCAACTAAAATCAGAGATGTGGATGGATTTTCAAGTTGTGTGACTATTGAATGGAAAACCTGATCCTAAAACACATATAAAATAATGCGTAAGATAATGGAAAGTTTCAAAAGTACCATCTCATTTGTGGGTTCAATTATTTCCCCATTCACTAGGTCCAATCCAGAAATCCTGGTACATTCATAAAGAGACCAGAAGGTAGACCAACCATTGGAAAAATTTAGCAGACCAATTTTTCAAGGACTTCTCTTTTATAAGTAAGTACCCTGAGCTTAAGATAGTCCTGCAAAGAATTAAGGAAATGGTTTTTACCAATGCTTGTAAACGAAAATTAGACCCAGTGGTATGTCATAATCATAGTCAAGTGCTTCAGTCTAACTTTCACTTATATACAAACAATACACCCATATAATGCTATAAAATCGAGAAGGATTTGGAAAACCCTGATGATTTAGAAGAACCGAGAAATTTAGCCATTACGAAAATAAAAGGAAGTAGAGAAATCCAGAACACGCTGCCCAGTTGGAATGATATCTCTTATAACCATCCATTGAAGTTGTGAAATTCAATATAGGAACTACCGAGCAACCCAAGATAACTGTCATAGTGTATTACTGGGATGAGAAAACTAGCCAGGAAAAACATAGCTTGTTGCAGGATTATGAGAACTTATTCCCAAAGACATTCTCAGAGTTAAAAGGGATAAAAGGGGATATGGGAGAGATGAAAATTGAACTAAAACCAGGATCAAAACTTGTAAGGAATAGACCATATCATCTTAACCCTAGGGTGAAAGAGAAGGTTAAGAGGGAAATAAACAAGATGCTTGAGGCTGGCCTTATTTTTCCAGTTGAAGAAGCAGAGTGGGTTAGCCCCATAGTCATCCATAGAAAGAAAGGTACATAGGACATTAGGGTATGTGTAGACTACAAAAGACTTAATTATTCCTATGTGCATGACACTTTTCCCACACCTTTTATTAGTGAAGTGCTAGAAAAGGTTGCGAGGAAAGAGTCTTATTTATGGATGGATTTTTGGGGTATCACCAAGTGAGAATTACCGAAGGAGAAAGAAATAAGGGCACATTCATAACATAATGGGGGTAATTTTCATATAATGTGATTCCCTTTGGTCTAAATAACACCCCTGTAGTTTTTTCCAAATTGTAATAGAAACCTTCTGAGAATCTATTCACAAATTTATAGAAGTTTATATGGATGACTGGATGGTGTACAGTCTGTTGAAAGAACATGTAGCACTACTATGATTGATGTTTGATCGATGTAGGGAACTAAAGATATATTTAAACCTCAGGAAGTGTATCTTTTGTGTGCCACATGGCAATTTGTTAGGCCACATAGTAAGTCAAGAAGGAGTGTTGGTAGACCCAGCCAAAGTTTCATTCATTTTGAATATTCCACCACCTACGAGTGCTAAACAATTATGCACAATGCTAGGGAACACCTGGTACTATCACAAGTTCATCAGAAGGTATGTGAATATTATTTGACCCCTAGAAAATGTACTAAATAAGTATTAATTGTTGCAGTGGACACCAGAGTGTAATCGTGCATTTGACAGCCTGAAGGAAAATCTTGACACAACACCTATTTTTATATTTCCAAATTGGGAAAATGAATTTTATGTGCACGTGGATGCACCAGGTATTGATCTGGGAGCCATCTTAGCACAACTAGAAGATGGAAATATTGATCATCTGATCTATTTTGCTAGAAGGAAGCTATCGCAAGCTAAATGCAACTATACAACCACAAAAAGGGAGGGTTTGACTATGATTTATGCTCTACAAAAGTTTAGACATTACGTGTTAGGTTCTCATTTCAATTTTTTTACAGATCATTCTGCGTTAAAATATCTAGTTAACAAGCATGTCTTGGAAGGAAGAATTTTTCGATGGTTGTTATTGTTTCAGGAATTTTCATTTGAGGTGATCATCAAACTTGGAATATGCAACGTGAGTTCTGATCGCTTGTCCAGATTGGAGTCAGGGGAGAGTGTTGGAGCAATCGATGAGAAAATCCTAGATGCAAACCTA
Organism: Picea engelmannii; assembly: GCA_009831015.1. Taxonomy (NCBI): domain Eukaryota; kingdom Viridiplantae; phylum Streptophyta; class Pinopsida; order Pinales; family Pinaceae; genus Picea; species Picea engelmannii. The sequence goes on from ML779052.1 coordinate 599,741, forward strand.
TTCCGAGTTGAGGCCATACCAAAATACCTAGAAGACATATCAGTTTTGCTGAGTACAGGGGCCTTCCCACAAACATACTCCAAAACTCATAAACGCTATATGGTGGTTCAAGAAGAAGACTATAAGTTTATCATGAGGAAATTGTATAAGTTAGGCCTAGACAATATCCTTAGGAGGTGTGTTTTGGACCATGAAAGACAAGACATCCTGTGGGAATGCCACAGTGGAGTTGCGGGAGGTTGTGTTAGAGGAAAGGCCACTATGAAAAAATTCCTCCAAGATGGATTATGGTGGGCCATGCTCTTCAAATATGTGAAGGAGTATGTTATATCTTGTGATGTTTTCGAGAGAGTAGGTAAGCCATCATGACGAGAAAATTGCCTCTTTATCCAGTTCGAGCTCTGCAAGCATTTGATAAGTGGGAGATTGATTTTGTTGGACTGATCAACCCCATGGATAAGCACTCAAAGGCTAGGTATATTATCATCGCAGCCGATTACCTGACATTATGCGATGAGGCAACAACTATTCAATATTGTTCAACTGATACCGCTGCTAGGTTTATATTTGAAAAAAATATCACTTGGTTTGGATGTCCTAGGATTTTGACTAGTGATCAGGGTGGTAATTTTTCATTAGTATAATAAAAAATATTACGATGGAGTTCCTAATCCAAGATCATAAAATAAACCCCTACCATCCACAATCTAATGGAATAGTGGAGGAGTTTAACAAGATTCTAGAAAGAGGTTTGACGAAGTTTTGTTTCACAAACAGGGAATATTAGGATGACAGAGTCCCAATTTTTTTGTGGGCTTACAGGACGACCACGGAGAAACTTCACAAGTATACTCCATTTCAACTAGTCTATGGGAAAGAAGCGATGGTACTTGCATAATTAATTACCCCTAGTCTCTACATCGCACAAGTTACACATATGTCAGAGGATGAATCAGTTGCGCAGAGGGTTACAGAGTTGCAGGAACTTGATGAGACCAGGTTTTTAGTAGATTTTCATCAAACAATTGAGAAATCCAAGAAGAAGGCTTGGCACGATAGGCATATTAAGGCCAAAACATTTGTGCAAGGAGATAAGGTCTTATTTTATGACAGTCGATACCAGAAACATCTAGGCAAGTTTCACATGCATTGGTTGGGCCCATTTATAGTTGCGTAGATCCGACACTCTAGCACAATCAGACTAGTGAAAATAGATGGTATACTTCAGTCAGGATAGGTGAATGGCGCTCTTATAAAACCATATATTTTTTAGGACTGATCTAAAGGATTGTTGTTGTTACGAGGAAAATCTCTCTATGGCTATGTTAAACCACAAAAGATGGAAATGACTGCAGAAATCAACTCTATCCCAGAAACATGCTATATAAACCAATATGAAAGAAAGATAAGAAAGAGTCCTACCTCGTCCAAATGTTCGATGAAGTCCATCATTGAGAACTTGAACCCAAAGCTATATACCTACAACTAGTTCTCAAAAAACAAGAAAATCAAGAATATGGTGATAATATAAAAGTTTAACAAGTTAGATAGCATAATCCATTAATAAACATAAAAAATATGCCCATGGATAATAAATCATATATTTTCAAGATATCAATTGGACAATAAAGGAGTATTTCTATTAATAAATGATCAACAGAAGAGAAAATATTACAAACTTCTGTGTCGGCATGGTTCTGAATCGAGAAACTAAGTTCCTTCCAACTAGGCCTCCACCACTTCAATCCTCCACCAAAGGAAATCTCATAAGAGAGAAACAATGAGGTTCTAAATCAACAAGGGAAGAGCTTAGGGGATGAACACTATATTCAAACTTAAAGGGCAAAGGGATGCAAACTCAATATGAAGTAAATAATTTCTCCAGAGTAACTTTGCTCTCAAAGTTGAAATCTTTCTCCTCTTTCCATATCTCGGAATTGGCCCATTTATAGCCTTCAAAATGGAACTGAAGGGTCGATTCTGAACGTTTCCAGTATATGGAAGGCTAAGGATCATAGATCTCTTGTTGTGACATGGAAACCCGACATTTAATTTCATTTTCTGGCACAAATCCTGATGTACATGAGATGTAGTGGAGCAGCCTACGTATACGCATGATGTATAGTGTGCAAGATGCATATATGTGGAAAAATATTAATTTGACTCTGGATTTTATCAACAGGGAAGATAAGTCTGCATAGGGAAATGGAATAAGGCCCTCTATGCAATATTGCATAGGGTGAGGAAAATCTTTCTATAACAAATTCCCCCTAATGTGTGAGGTCAGAGGAGTATCTGCGATGGCCGAAATACATTATAAATAACCCAGAAGTGGAGTGGTAGGGGACCAACTGGATGAACTCGTTGCTCACTAAATTTTGTACTGACTTTGCATACATGGCTGCCAATAAAATTACACTGCATATCCATGTGAAAAATATACCAAACAAGTGTATGTGGCCATGAATAGGAAAGTACAAATGCGGTTACATGCCAATAGCTAGCATAGTCACGAATAAGGCCCAGTAGAACTAGTCTCCAAACCATTCTGAAGATATCTGTATACCATGGAGTACAATCTTATCTCCCATGATCATTGAAGTCATACATGTACTAGTCTGATGAAAAGGAAGCAACAACTCTGGAAAGATGCGGCCACATAGTGATGTCTTCAAGTATTCTACACAATCTTCCAAGGGTGCAAGTCTACATCATGTGAATAAAGGAGTTGAGGTCGAACACAATGAGACATCGTTTGATTACCAGTCATTGAGGTATACCGTTAAAAAATGCGAGACACCCTACCGATAATGAAAGTAGGTATCAAGGAACTGAGTACATTCTTACAAGTGTGAATAGAGGAGTCAGTGTCAAACACCTGAAGAATCCATCAATCAAGAGACATTGATGTATTCCCAACTGTCGAAGGTGAGAGAGCCTGCCACTAATGACTGCAAGCCTGAAGGTACTCATAAGACTCTAGGTCTCGTTTCCTGAATAAATGAGCTAAAGTTGATGGAAAGAGACTCACTAAAAGGAGAGAATTAAGGCATCTCTAATTGGTCAGCATGAGGTAAAAAGCAAGAGCTTCATGATTTGGTGGAAATCGGACGAAGAACATGTTCACGAACCAATGAACTTGTGTATCTTTTGCGTGTGCCAAGTGCAAGAGATACACGAAAAAGACCCTCTGAATAGCAGCCAATGATGAAAACTACTGAAAAAGGCGAGGAAACCACCAATAAGGCTAATGGAATCCAAGACACTGCACAAATCCCAATGTGTGAATATATGTCTTGCTGTCAAACACAAGGAAAAACACCCAGTCAACGACCAATGATAAAATGTCGACTGTTGGGTTCAAGGTTACCTACCAATGATGAAAGTAGGGCCAGGGTGCATGATAAGACTTACGGTGTCATGTGATTATGAGAAAAATTGAGGGTATGGCCAACATTCAAAGTCAAGAGTTATGAGTAGTGGCCAACACAGGTTGAAAGACTTCCTTTGAACAAGAGCATTAGACATATGGAGGACTCCAACAACATAGAACCAATGACAAAACCATGAGATGCAGGAGGCATCAAAGAAATTCTCTATAGGGACTGGAAGAGTAAGCAATGGGTAGAGAAGACTCTGTAATGATCTCATCTTCCTAAGGCCATTCTAATCCAAAAACTATGATGATGAATGGACTCAATAAATTTCTACTCTATTCAAAGGTGACACGACTGCTACCAACATAAGATAATACTTTCTTCCCACCTGTATTTTTTTGTTTTTTCATATACAAATTAATGTTATGATATAGAGGAGGAAACGAGTATCGCAAGTAAGAAAAACTAGTTCCAACAGTGGAACATACCTATGCTCAATGCAGGGAAATGCATGCGGGATATGGGCACTCGAGGGAATGTTCCCTCCTAGGTATAGGGTGTCAAATTGTGAAGGATATAAACAAGGCTCTGCTTGGTTGAGGATGCAAAACTACTAAGGAAAACAGTTTATAATGCAAAGCAAGAACCGACTATAAGATCAATACTGCAAGCAAGGGCATGTGATGTAATCACAAATTTATGCCAAAAAATGTCCTTTTTCATGGATAAACTTGTGCCAAATAGATGTCCTTTCAAATCCAAATTATGAGTGTGAAAGAGACAATTTCACTCGAAAATCTTTTCACATTTTGAAAATGAGTTGGAAAAGAGATTAACTAAGACTCGTGACCTTTCAAGTCCAATTTAACGAGTGTGAAAGGGACAAATTCACTCGGCAATATTTTCATTTTTTAGACGAGTTGGAAAAGAGCTTAAATCAGACTCGTGGATGTTATTCTATGAAGCATGTAATGGGGGAGGCCAAGGCTCCCGTGTAGGACTTCTGTGAAAGGTCAGCAACTTATGAAGAGTTGATACAATATTGGGAAAACCCAAATATTTCCAAGTCGAGGAGGATAAAATACTTGTAGAGGTTACCTTATCTATAATACATTGAATAATTCCCCTTATATGGAAAGGTGTAGAAGAATGAAGTTGAGGCTCTACAAGATCATTCCAATCAAAGTAAACCACCCTAAGACTTGGAGGGAGCATAGTTGAAGAGAGTGGAATGATCCCTAGTGAATAAGGTACAGAACTAGAGATACTAAGGAAATGGTTGAAGGATGCATCACCCTCCAAAAGAAGAGTGGGATTGATCGAAGATTGCATCAACGATGTCACTTCCTTAGGCTTGTCACTCTTCAAGAGAAGAGTGGGATCGACCATATATTGCATCAGCACGACCACTTATTCAACCATTGGTTGAACATGATGTGAGACAATAAGGTCAAGAGATGCGTCACCCCAAAAAATAGGAGTGGTTTCGATCAAATATTGCATCAACACGACCGCTGGTTGAACAGGATGTAAGACAACAAGGTCAAGGGATGCATCATCCCCTAAAGGAAGACAGGTGTCAACCAAATATTGCATTGACATGACTATTGTATCAACCAAATAATATTGGGAAGAGAAAGATGACTCAGAACCTGAAGGACCCCCAGGAAAGGACCATGCTTCTTGTACCACAACAGTAGCAGGGCACAAATGAGTAATGTGATCTCCTTTGTAAAGTATACAAAGGATATTGGGATTATGTCTTACAGATCTAGGCTTATCAATCATATGAATACCCCGAACATGACTTGCAGTGGCTGGTGACATGCTCCCAGCATGACTTGCAGAGGCTAGTAGAAAATCTCCAACATGAATAGCATAGGATTGTGATGAAACCCCAACATGATTGGCATAGGTTGGTCATGTAAGTGCAATGTGACTAGCGATGACTAGACTTGTGCCCCTAGCATGACTTGCAGCAGCTGGTTGTTGGTATTCAACATGAATAACATAGGTTGTTGACCCATATCCAACATGAGTAACAGAGGTTGGTGATATAATGCCAGTATGTGGCTGACCCTCACAAGACGAAGTCGAGGAAGGTAGGGTCCAAGGATCACTAAAATAGGAAGTGAAAAAAGGAATGTACCTCCATGTCGAGATGGGCCTACTGGACATGGCATAAACATGGTGACTCGGTGCCGTGAATTCAAAAGTACCCATAAGGGAAGAATAAATTTCGACACCGATATTATCAGTTGTTGGCTGAGAATTGTCAATCACAGGGATCGATGGTCCAATAGATGCATTAGGACTAGAGTATGCAAAGGATAACTGGTCGATCATCATTATCTTCCCTTCATGAGGAAAAAAAAGAGTGCAGAAGATGGACGATACGATGACAACCATAGCATAGGTCCAATTTTGTCCTAGTAACAAGTTATAATCAAGAGGCGCATCAACTACCTCTACCTCCACCTCTACCATCTTCCCACCTAACTGGACCTGAAAGGCAGAAACAATACCATGAGGGTGGAAGGAATGACTGTAAAAAGAAGTGAATATGTTTGATGACTTGTAAAGAGTCGGAGAACCAAGAGCTTTCCAACAGATCAAGGACGTCACAAACATAGTAGCTCCTTCATCAACAACCACATGTTTGATGGTATAATTTGAGTACTCCACATGGATTTGGAAAACCACATGGTAAGGAAAGAGAGGTTTCACATCTGTGATGTCAAACTTGATAAATTTTGAGCCACTAGATTCTAGAGATCCTAAAGAAGATATTAATGCATTCCTCTATGAAGGACATGTCTAGAGTACCTCCAAAGGCAACATCACACAAGGGGTTTGACCCAGGTCCTCAACAATAGAGTAGTTCTAGGTGGCTCTAGAATTTGGATTATGGGTAGAGCACTTGAGAACTCTTGAAATATGAGGTGATGGCTCTGGTTTCTCAATCTATAAAGTCATCTCCAAAGGAGGAGGAGGAGATTCTAGACTAGGAATAGCTTGTGAAGGGCTATAAACTTGAGATCGCGTGGCTACATGAATTTTTTCATTGACCATATTGATACATAAATAGTCTCCATCTTGCAATGATGGGTTTTGACTCCCACCAACCGCATTTTTGACATTTGAGGAGCTCAAGGCCATGTGTTGATTATGTGGGAATGGATTCGTTAGCACGACGGGAAGTAGAGATAATATCCTCACAACTTCTACAAGTTTGGGGCATAAATCGGCAAGGTGATCATCTGTGCAAAGATTATAGGGAAACTTCACCTTACATATTTCTCATTTTCCCTCTCCAACATTATCATTCATCTTATAATTATTACCATTGTCCTTAGTTTTATTACCATTTTTCCCACCCTTACGAGTATTACATCCTTTTTTCTTATTCCCTCCTGGTTGTTGGTTACCATTTGGGTTGGATGACGATTGCACAAAGTGTACATCCACATACTGAGTGGGGTTGGAAGACACAAATGAAGCTGGCCCTCCTACAGACTGGTTAAGAGAAAACTCTTTCATATGGCTTGTCACTAAGTCTGCAGACTTTACATTGGTGACACCTACAATTCCATCAGCATGACGTTCAAGATTTTTTATAGGGTCGTAAGTCAACCGCGTTGCATCCATAAGAAGGTGGTATAACATCCCAGACTGAGCATATATCAAGTCTAACTATTGGGCTCTAAAGATTCCCTCTTCCTCAGTGGTAACCCCAGAAGTAGCAACGTCCTTTGAGATAGGAGTGTGCAAAGACTTAAGGAACCATTCTAAAAGAAAGGTCAGGGGTATAGGGGTCTTAATCAACCTCTTCCATATACGCCACTCATGGATATGGTCTAATATATGAGTGGCGGTATTCTGGTGTAAAGTCGACAACAATTCTAGATCAACATCATAATGAATGGGCAACTAGAAGTGGTTAAGGAAAACCAACACCAACTCACTAAAAGTCCCATATGCCCCCCTAGGTAGCTCAATATACTATTTTGCAACAACTCTGATGATGGTGCATTGAAATAATATTAATCAAATAGAATTGTCATTAAGGGAATTCGATTAGCACCAAAGGTGAAATGTAGTGATGTGATCATCAAGATCCTCTCCATTCTTACCCTGAAACTTAGAGATGTACGAAGGAATCTTGGTGGGGATGGGGGGCCATGTAGGATCATGACTCACTGGGTCATTCATTAACTTAGACAAGTCTGGTAGATTAAGCATGGCCAAAAAAGGGAGATGGGGTTGCGACATCTGGCCCCAATCTCCTGGTGTTATCACACTAAGTCACCTTGGGTCTCTTAGTTTGTTTTTGTTTAAAATTAAAAATTAAAAAAAAAACCTTAAATTCTTATTTTCTCTTTAAAATAAATTTCTCATACTTTAAATGTTATTTATGATAGGACCCCTTAGGATGACTAAACCTTTGAGTCATAGCTCATGTGTTGATCCAGAATTCAATTTTTGGTCCTTAAACCCTTATGAGCTCATGGTCTATTCTTTATGTCCACTCTCGTGATTCATCCCTAGGTTGATACCTCCCATGACTAGGCTGATGTGACACACCTCTCTTATCATGCATGACCTCACATGCATACCTCATCATCCCCACTCACCTGTCCAATCATTTTTTGATTTGGAGAATGCTACCCACTCAACAGGCAAGCCCATAGCGCCTGTCACGATTATCATGCACCCACTCCAAGTCATGATTGCCATGAATGATAACTTAACCCTTGTTTTCAGTGCCGAAGTCGATTGAAATTATTTCAAAATATATTTCATTTATGATCCTTGCTAACAGTTTCTAAATTTGAAAGTTCAGCAGTGATGCACTGCATAAGTTTGCCAATTTAGATTAGATGATTGCATGTCCACTAAATCCAATGCCGTGAGAGATTTCAGGGACGAAGTTTCCTCAATCTCATCCTAAGTTCGCATTGAGGAGCTCAACAACTGTCGACTTCACAGGTATCCTGTGCAACCTCCTTCGCATATTAATTTTCATAGGATATTTATGCTCGGGTTTTGGTTTGCTAAGCTTGCAGGGTAGTATGGGAGCCATATTTTCATTCGTGTAAACTTCTTCGCTCATATCCATAGTCTGATTATTGTGTTTAGTCATAGCCTTTGAAAGTCAAAGGCATGAAATAACCCATCCTCTGTGTATGCGTTGTGCTATGCAGAGGCACTTCTCAAATCTCTCTCATTATCCTTTGCTTCTTTTCATCCTGTACGAAGAGTTAGTTCAGAATTACTTCCTCATAGTCTACACTCTGAAAACCTATACGAGCCTAAAAGTCCATTTCTCATAACCAAGTTCATTTTCTAAGAAATGTTAATTTGGAGGGCCATCCTTGTTCTTTTGATACTTAAATTGAAGTTTTATTGTCAATAGAATCCCTTACAACCTCTTAAGAACCCTCTTTCTGAGTCATGGAGACCCCTCAGTCGAAGAAAGCTCACAAACGTGGAAAGATAGTTCGAACAGAACCTGTGGACATGCACCTTTTTGACACAGAACCCATGGTAAGGAAAATGTTTCGAAGAGTAGGATGCCTCTCTTTCTGCTAGAACATGTAGAGAGGCCACTCAGAAGTAGCAAAACAATTTGCACTAAATTGTGATGGCAAGAAAACAAGAGTTGGAGATTTGGAATTTGAGGTGACTGAAGCCTCCATCTCAGCTGCTACAGGGATTCCCATTTCAGGAGAAAATTGGTTCAAGGCCATGGTATCGAGTTCACCTTTCGTTAAAGACATTTTCAAGCTTGAATACCAAGCCAATGATTTATCTAAGAATGTGTCAAGGAATCAGTTGATTGACCAGTTTGACAGAATGTTGAAAATCATACAAAGATATTTTAGTTGTGAAGGGAGATTTAACACCCTGTACCATTACCACATAAGGTTGTTGTTGCATTTTACTGGTAAGGTTTAGATGAATATTCCATATTACCTGCTGAGAAGTATAGGTAAAATGGCGGATAGGGCGCAAGCCAAATCCAAGGATGTGGACTCATGTTAAGAACCAAATATCAATATAGCATAGAAAAACCTCAGAAAAAGTACTCAACACCTTGAAAAGGAGACAATTTCAGATAATAATCCTATTCTAGGGGGAAACCTCCTTTTACCCCATTTAAATGTTCAAGTACAAGATGATTCAAAATGAAAATGTCTCCTTGGTATATCTAGGAGATTGGGAGGTATAATTACAACTAATGGCCTAAAGCCAACATAAATAAAATAACATTACTAATATAATATGCCCCAATTAAGGGGTAATGAGCCAATATTAGGGCTTAGCATGCCCCTCCCCTTGAGACAAGTGTTTTCCACAACGCTTGAGTAACTTTGGATGCTTCTATATACAAGACTCATCTTCCCAAGTGGAATATTCAGCTGGTAGTTTCCTCCATTTAATGAGATACTCTAAAATGGATTTATTCCTCAGCTGGCGAATTCTTGTGTCAGTGATGGCTTTAGGCTCCAATATGTTTTTTCCTTCCTTGTCAAGTTCTGGAAATATAGTTTGAACTGGGATCTTATCGCCTATAACCTTATTTAAGCATGAAACATGGAAAATTGGGTGTACTCGTGAAGATGAAGGCAAGTCCAATATGTATGCCATAGTACCAATCTTTTGCAACACCTTATAAGGGCCATAGTACTTTAGTGATAATTTATTATCCTTCTTGGCTTGCTTGAGGGACATCTATTTGTATGTTTGTAGTCTTAAAAACACCCAATCCACTACTTCAAAACTTATTTCACTATGATGTTGATATGCTTGTTGTTTCATGTGATTTTGTGCCATGGTAAGGTTGTCCTTTAAGATTTGGAGAACTTGTTGTTGATTCTCGATGTGATCTTCCACTGCTTGAACCTTAGATTTTTCTTTTAGAGAAAAAGTGATGGAAGGAGGCTGGTATCCATAAAGTGCCATAAATGGTGTCATTTTTGTTGCAGTATGAAAGGAAGTGTTATACCACCATTCCGCCAAGGGTAACCATTTGAAGCATTGTGTTTGTTTATCAGAGACAAAGAAACGAAGGTAGCCTTCTAGACATTTGTTCACTATCTCGATTTTTCCATCAGATTGAGGATGATAGGATAAGCTATGAGCCAATTGAGTACCCAAACAAGAAAAGAATTATGTCCATAAATGTCCAGTGAAGATGGGATCTCTGTCACTTACAATAATCTTTGGGCTTCCATGTAGCTTTTGAATTGTGTCCATGAATGCAGTGGCAACTGTACTAGCTTTGAAGGGATGAGAGAGTGCACAAAAGTGTGCGTACTTGGTCAGTCTATCAACAATCACCATGATGACACTCTTTCCTTCAAACTTTGGTAACCCTGTGATGAAATCCATGGAAATCTCCTCCCAAAACTGACTTGGGAGGGATAATGGTTGTAAAATATCTGGAGTCTTAATTGTTTCCACCTTATTTTGTTGTCAAACCAAACATTCTGCCGCAAACCTTTGAACATCATTTTTAAGGCCATCCCCAAAAAAATCCTTCTTGTCTCTATGGTAGGTTTTAAAAAATCTTGAGTGCCCTCCTACTGGAGAGGTGTGCAATTCCAATAGTACCTTTTGTTTGAGTTGGAAGTTCTTACATAATTATAAGCGATCTTTGTACCATAGTGAATCATTTTTCCATGTAAATGTATATGATGCACCAGAATCCTGCTGCAACCTTTGAATGAAAGTCTACAATTTTTTGTCATTCTTCCATTCATCCCTTTCTTCTATTATCCAATCAGGTTGGATGATCAATATAGCACAGAGAAAGGCCTCAACATCTTAAACCTTTCTTGAGAGTGTATCTTCCACAACATTTTGCTTCCCCTTTTTATAGATGATTTCAAAATCATAACCCAATATCTTGGTTACCCATTTTTGTTGTTCTTCTGAAGATATTCTTTGTTCCAAGAAGTATTTAAGATTATCATGATCTGTTTTGACCTTGAAGTGCCTACCTATTAGGTAAGGACACCATTTCTTCAATGCATGTAGTATTTCCATTATTTTCTTCTCATAAATGGGTTTGTGTAAGTCCTTTCCCTTGAGTGGTCGACTTTCAAAAGCTAGGGGCCTTCTTTCTTGCATTAGGACATCACCAATTCCATTTCCTAAGGCATCACATTCCACAATAAAGGTTTTTGTGAAGTCTGGAGTGGTCAAGACAGGAGATTTACACATCAGCTCTTTATGTTGTTCAAAAGATTTAGTTGCCTCTGGAGTCCATGAAAATGCATCCTTCTTAGTTAGTTTCATTAAAGGTGTTGCTATTCTTCCATAGTTCCGAACAAACTTGCGGTAGTAACCTGTCAAACCCAAAAATCCTCTAAGATTCTTCAATGTTTTGGGAATCGACCAGCACATCATGACCTTAATCATGTTAGGGTCTACCTTGACACCTTCATGAGGTAATATATGACCCAAATACTCTACCTCCTTTACTCCAAAGAAACATTTGGATGGTTTGGCATATAGTTGTTGCTCCTTTAGTAGTTGTAGCACCTTGTCAACATGTCGCACATGATCCTCCCAAGACTTTCTATAGATTAGTATATCATCAAAAAATACTAACAAAAATTTTCAAAGGAAGGGCTTGGAAATGGAATTCATCAACCCTTGGAATGTGGAAGGTGCATTTGTAAGGCCAAAAGGCATGACCAAAAATTCGTAATGGCCTTCATGAGTTTGGAATGTTGTTTTTGGGATATATTCTTCCTTCATTTTAATATGATGATACCCTGAACGAAGATCCAATTTTGTGAAATAGATTGCTCCATGTAGTTCATCTAACAATTCATCAATGACGGGAATGGGAAACTTATCTTTAATAGTGATCTTGTTGATCTCTCTATAATCTGGACACATGCGCCATGAGCTATATTTTTTGAATACCATTACCACTGGTGTAGAGTAAGAACTTTGGATAGGTATAATAATGTCAGCCTCTAACATTTCTTCAACCATTTTCTCACTTTCACTCTTCTAGGCATAAGGGTATCTGTATGGCCTGATGTTAGGAGGAACACTCCCAGGAATTAGGTGAATTTCATGATCATGATTTTGAGTGGGTGGAATACCTTTGGGAATATCTTCAAATAATTTGGAATTATTATCAATGATCCTTTGGAGATCTTTAGGAATAGATGGCTTAGATGTTTGAACATCTAGTGAGAATTGTTGTGCAATAACGCCTTGATGCCCCTTTTTCAATAATTTTTTCATGCCATTAGAGATTATCACCTTACTGGGTTTCCCTATGGTACCTCTTAACTCAATTTATTTTCCTTCCAATGAAAACTTCATGAAAAGTTCTTGAAAATTAAAAGCCACTGTTCCTAATGATTGTAACCATTGGATTCCTAGTACAACATATGCACCACCCATGGGTATAGAAATCATTGGACTATTCATTACATATTACCCCATAGTAATATTGATCTTATTTCATTTTCCTGAGCAATTGATAGTTCCTCCATCTGCAATCATTACTTGAAACTCTAGCATTGGATATACAAAGCAATTGAGAGATTTGGATAATTTATAGTGAATGAAATTATGAGTACTACGAGAATCAATTAGGACTATTACCTTTTTATTTTTGATGTATCCTTTGATCTTGAGGGTTTGAGGAGTGCTAATTACAGCCAATGCATTACACGATAACGTGGGAGTCAACTATTCAGACAAAATTGCTTCTACGTTTTCATCTTGAGATGGTTCTTGTTCTTGTTCTTCTTCGTCTTCACAATCTATGTAGAATAATTTCTTCTCACCACACTTATGTCCCTTACTGTACTTGTTGTCACAATTAAAGCATAAACCTTTTTCT
>ML779052.1:613044-639250 GCA_009831015.1 Picea engelmannii
AGGTTGAGGTGTTTTAGAAGAAGGAGCATTGTTCTCTCTATAGATGTTAGGATTGGTCCTTCTAGTAGCCATAGCCATATTTTTACTTTCAACATTTGTTTCCACCTTAAATGCATTCTCCAATGATTTGGGTTCCCAAAGGCAAACCTCATGTTGAATTTTATCCTTTAAAGTTCCTATGAATACATCAATCAAGTGCTCATATGGAATATCGGTTAACATTATATTCAATATTTGGAAGTTCTCAATGTGCTCGGTAATTGAACCGTTTTGCTTGAGATTTATCAATTGGTTAAATAAGGTATTGCTCCTTGTATCCTCATAGTGTGGTATCATTTCTTCCATGAAAATTGTCCAAGTGACAAGTGATTTGTGAGAACAAAGACATCGATACTATACAAATTGATTAGGTTCTAAATATAAAGAAGCAATTCGTACCTTTTGTGTATGTGACACATTATGGAGATCAAATAATTTCTCCATCTGAAGTATCCATGTGATTGGGTCCTTGCCATCAAACTTCCTCATATCAATATTAGGAACATGGTTGGTATTCAAACCAAAGTTGGAGTTTCTCCATTATTGATTCACCTTCCTTGTGTCCTCATCATGAATTTCATGGGATGCATTTTCACTTTCATGTGTCTTCTCTGTTACGAATTTTTTCAATACTTCCATGATCTCCCCTTTTAAACCGTCCATCATCTCTTGTAGTTCATCTTTTGTTACTATATTCTTTTGTAAATTATTCATGTCCCTACGCATTTCTTCACCTTCACCAAGAGTCCAAGTAGGATTGTCTGGAGGCTTATTTGGTGTAGAAGTTCCCTTTTTGGGTGGCATGTTGGCCAAGTATCACTTTTGAACCTTGATTTTGAGGTGGTTCTGCTAGACAATCTTTATTCTATTGTTTCTCCCAAGTTTTGGCCCTTCTGGTTATGAAACTTTGTTTTATGTAGTTCTCTAATATTTCTTCTCTACAATTCCATAGGTCTGATCAAAATTGGATGTGCCAAGTGGAATTTACGGTATCTTCCCCACAACTTGCCGATTTTGGCATTTCCAGGCGATCTCACTTGTATAGCGTGCCCCGAACAAAATAATTGATATAAAATTATAAAACTTGTACCATAAATACTAAAGACTATCCACGATCCAATGAAACTAGTCCCCCTCAATTTGGATACTCTAGGAAGAAGTTATGATTGTTTTACCTGGAAAACATTCTTGAGACTAGTCAATAGGAATAGTCAGATACCCTATCTTACACAGGGTGTATCTACAAATTTAAGATGACCCAAAAGCTAGAATTTTTACCACATATACCTTACTAATTTCTATAGATATCCTCCATAGTGCAGGATCTGAAATTTTACAGAAACTTTTTTATAGAGAAAATTCTACAATGACTCGGTTTAGGATGATTCTAGAACCCTATCTTGTACAAGTTGTATCTCCAAAAGTATAAGGCCTCAGGAGCTGAATTTTGAACCCAAAATACCTTGATCCGTCTACTAAATATTCTCCAATCCATTCCTTCTGAAACATTGTATAAAAGAAGTTATAGCAAAAATTCCAAGGTGGCTTAGATGTAGTAGTAAAACCCCAAGACCTTGAGCTCTGATACCATATGTTAAGAACCAAATATCAATATAGCATAGAAAAACCTTAGAAAAAGTACTCAACGCCTTGAAAAAGAGATAATTTCAGATAATAAGCGTCTTCGAGTGGGCAACCTCCTTTTACCCCGCTTAAATGTTCAAGTACAAGATGATTCAAAATGAAAATGTCTCCTTGGTATATATAGGAGATTAGGAGGTATAATTACAACTAATGGCCTAAAGCCGACATAAATAAAATAACATTACTAATATAATATGCCCCAATTAAGGGGTAATGAGCCAATATTAGGGCTTAACAAATCCATCCTTTTCCACTCTGTACTTATCAGGATGCTTGTCTCTGAAGAGCTGGGAAAGAAAGAGATCTCTGGGGATAATTTTTTGGTCTCTTCTCACTTTAAGATGGACCCAACACCTACCCCCCAATCATAAATTGCAGGCTCTTCATCACCTACCAGTACTAAAACAGAGATCAAAAAGAAGAGAAAGGGAAAAGCCCCTGTTTCAGAGATCAATAAGCAGGTCAGAGAAGCCCAGGAGGAGGTTTGTCCTTCCCCACAAAGATATTTCTCTCCACGACCTCCACCAGGGTTAGAAGAAGTTCCATCTTCTACCAAGGTGACATCAAAAAAATGGAAGAAGCTTCTCTTTCCCTCTCCTTCTCCAACAACCAAAATCAAAGGTAAAAGACCTTTCACCAGGTCATCAATTCCTAAGGGGGATTTCAAAGGACATCCTTTACAAGAAACCCTTATACATAAAATCAAGGGTAAAGGTACAAAAAGACCTTTGGAGAGGGAAGATGAAATCCCTGTGAAGGATTGTAAAAAACCTATGAAAAATAAAGAAAAGGTTGTTGTGCAAGAGAAGAAGCATAAAGGAAAAGGTTTTGAGAAGAATGATGAAACATTCAAGGAAAATCCTATACAGATGGAAGAAAAGGATGAGAAGAAGCCTGCTGAGACTGCACATGTCCCCAACCCCCTTGGCAGCCAGACTTACAAAATAATTATTAAGAATCTTAGGGATGCAAGAAAATAAATAGCTCATCTCAAAGAAAAAGACATGGTCCACTTAGCTCATATGAATCAGCTCATGACTGGCTACAACCATACCCTGGACTTGGCAAGGTTCACAATGAGAAAGGCTCTGCCTCTTCATAAAGAACTGGAGAATCTTTACAGACAGAATAGGGGTTTCTAGGCTCAAAACAAGAAGCTAAAAGAAGAACTGAAGCATTTCCAAGATGAAGTAACCCAAAAGAATTTATAGGTGTTGGTTGAGGCTACCATTGAAGATGAAAAAGAAGCAGCTAAGGACAACACAACTATACTAAAAAATCCTACCAGTGCTAAGAAGAAGAAGTCTACTGAGTTAGTTGAAGACACTCTTTCCACCAGGAAGAGTGTGAGGCTAAGTGTTAAAATGAAAAAGTAGCTGGTAGTGGTAAACCCTATTTTTGAAAGTTGTTCCTACTTGGGAAGGTTAACTGATATGCACATATTAAGTTTTGCCACCTATACAGGCTTCTAGGTGTTTAGCTATATGAATTTTGGAATTTTTGCCAAGTACTAGTTTCACTCAGTGGTAAAAACACCTAAGTAAATTGATTTGTAATCATGGAAGGACACAAACAGATCTACACACTTTTAGGAGTCAAAGATGTTGCATTTTGGCATAGCTACCCAAACCCTTATGCAGACGTGGTGTAGGTGGCGCTACGTAATATTTTACAGAATGCATAATTGTTACACAGACGCTACCCACAGGCGTTGTGTAATATCTTACAAAGAGAAGGTTTACACACAAGCACTACTCAATTTTGCAACAGAGGACAAATGTAGCCGCAGACATGCAACACAGGGGTGCTACCCATAGGTGCTACCTTCTCTCCTTGTTCCATTTTAGGGGGAGCTACATAGAATTTCTACCCAAGGGAGTAGCCAACAAACACCAGGGATCTAGGGAGACTAAGCCAACAATTTTGGATAAGTTAATAATGGAATAAATGATAGAAGTAGCAGTTGGCATGCAAAGGAAAACTACAAGATCCAAAGGGACACATGGTAAAATAGGAGTTGAGAAACAAAAGAGGATGAAAGAAATTAGAAGCATGATTGGGTTTAGTCACCAACACTTCCCTGTTTTATAGTATAGGTTGTTATCTTAGTTGTTAGAATAAATAAATGTTCTGATATTTTTAAGGAAAAGAGGCCAGCTTGTACCTCCAGTTGTTGCCTCCCTTTCTTGTTATAAATAGATAGATGAATTTCTTTGATGGGTTCGGATGGTAGAGAAAGGCTCCCAAGAAATTGTAATATTTTGATAAAGTGACTATGATCTAGTATGTACTGGACTTAAGACTTTTTGACTAATAGAAATCAACTCCTATTTCAGACTATTTGCTTCTAATGCTAAATGTTCATATTTGAATGCTTCATATGGATGACTGTGGTAATGATGTGATGGATGTTTGATCATTTTATTTTCATGGTGTTTATTTAGCTCCTTAGTTTCTAATTTCAAGAAGATCTTGTTTTTAGAAACTTTCTTCCTTTGGGCTTTTGTGGACCTGATGTTTGCAGTAGCTCTTACATTCTTCTCATTCAAGTCTTCCATCTATCCATATTTACTCCCAAATGACCGGTTGAAATTAGCCAAGACCTTATTTGTTGTTACATGTTAGCCCTGTTTCTGAGTGGGGATATTATCATTCCGAGTTTTTTCCATTCGCCTTTCAGAAAACACTCATACTTTCACATATCATCTGATGGGTACTGGGCTTACTTTCCTTGCAATCAGAAAGTGACTCCTAGTGCTAACATGTGGGAAATACTATTCTTGAGGAACTATAGGCCATCCAGGGATTTGGTAAACACTATGGCCCTATCTGGGATTATAAGGCCCTCCTACGAGCTGACCCATAAAAGTTTGTTTGGGAATCCTTCCAGCAAGAATGTTCTGTTGAGGGTTATAGAAATTTCCCCCAACAATATTGGATCTAGCTTGGGGGTTTCCCAAAGCATGAAAGTGACCTGCTCCGGGTGGGAATTCGGAGGATAGAGGTGGATTTGGCATGCCAAAATTATTGGTCGGAATCTGCACCAAGGAAGTAGGGTTGTAGGACGAAAATTGAATTGAAGCTTGTCCACCAAGTTGATTATTCCACCCAAAAGAAGGAGGATTGGACCCAGGGTTAAAAGTAGGAAATCCTCCCATAATAGGAGTCATTTGAGGGATTTGAGATCCACCAAACAAAAAGGGAGTGTAAGGAGGTGGAGTTCCCCCAAGCCCAATTCTATCATTAAGGCCAAAAGATGGGATGGCATTCGAAAACTGCTATGTAAAGTTGGGAATACCATAAGAAAAAGGACTAGAAGTCATAGGGATGGACTAAACATTATAGCCTGATGAGTGACCAAGAGACCCAAAAGGGTTCGAGGAAGTAGATTGTGCATTCACTATAGGTAGAGCCATAGTAATGATAGGTTCCTCTGACACTACAACCATTGAGGTTGTAGGAGTTGAAGGGGTGCCATTAACTATAGTGGGTATGGGAGTCGAAGGGCTCCCAGGGTTATGAAGACTAGGTTTAGTATTCATCATTGTATAATCATAAGTCTAAACAATGGATGTGTGTGTACCATGCCTAATAACTCTACGCATTTTAGAAGGAAAAGACTCAAAATCCGGTGGTAACTGTAACAAGCGACGAGACAGGTGGGGAGGCTGGTCTGAATCCATGATGACTTAAGACTCTAAAGATAAAAATATATGCTAAGGCCAACTAGTAATCAAAGAGCACACCAAAAGTCAAACGACCAATATGCATACAAACAGGGTAAAGTGGCTGAGTGGCCTCCCTCCCTAAAGAAGGTATGTCTCACCCAAGAGGGGCCCGAGACTCCCTACTAAAGATTAGAGGTAACAAAATCAGTTATAAGGCACCTCGTGGGCTTAACAACTAGTCAGTCAGATCCCCTCGGAGAGGTAATCCTCCATAAAGGTTGTGTGTTGTTTGACCCTTATCTGACCCAGGGTACCTGTAGAATAACCCCTGCAAGTAACCTATGAGACACCTAAGTCAAGAAACTAATAAACCACTATATAAATGATGCACATGCAAGAAGTCATAAGTCAGGTCCACCATATGGCCAGGGTAGCAAATCTTGAAACCTTGAAAGTACCGCCTCTCACGGAGGTAAAGGCACTAGCAAGATCCCCAGATATGACTAGATCCCCAGACATATATATGATGCTAAGAAGGTATCAAGGGGATATCCCTTCAACCGACTTCACACAACCTTGTGATTAACTCCGGTGTGAATGGAGCCTCTTGATCTTACCGATTATACAATGGATTTCTCCTCTCCCCGACTCAAACACATATGTTGATTTAATTTCCCTGGAGAAGTTTACTCACAAAATCCTATTCCAAGGCACTAAATGCTAAGCTAGTTCGTGAACCCTAGAAAATAAAATCATGACTAATCAATTTTAAATTATAGCATTAATTTTAATGGCTGTGATTACTCAAAAAGGTATGGTAGTGAAACTCATGGTGTTATGACTCTGCAAGAAAAGTAAATATGAAAATAATGCAAAGTCCTAACTTTAAATTTCAATGAATGATATGCTTCTAAAAACCAATGCAATTTTCAAATTCAACTCTGCAATTCTGAAGTAAAATGAAATATTTCACTATATGCACTAAGCTAATGAAAAAGACTCCAAAAGACAAAAATTCCAAGCAATGCAAAATGACTGTTTTTTTGTATTTTCAATATAACAAAACTAAAAATGCATGGAATGAAAAGTGACTGGATATATAACCCTACTATGTATAAAAAGAGATAAGTCAAGTAGGTTACCAAGCGAAAAAACACCCTGCCCAATGTACAAGGACAATAAAAAATGAAAAGATGATGAGAAAGACTCCGCCCAGAAATTCAACCAAAAGAGGGTTTCCTGTCATCCCACAAGCACTCAACAGGCACTATAGAGACCTAAGAAGACTCAACAAACATCAAATCCCACCCAACAACCACCAGACCCAACAAACAAGCAAGGAAAACTGATGTATGCGACTGTTCAGACAAACATAGCATATATATGCATCTTGCAGTGAGACAACAAGCGTATGTACATGACTGTCAAGGAAAAAGGCATGGATATGCTTCAAAACAAGGCCAAGCAAGGGAGAAAGGATGAAAAATCAGACCCAGAGTGAACGGGAACTGTCAAGAAATGATTGGACAAGAACCATAATAGAAACGCGAGCAATATAAGGAGAAAAGTACTCCAAACCCTAAGAAAAAATATTCATTCCCTAGTATGGTCGCCAATTCTGTTATGAGGAAAATCTCTCTATTACTAGGGTAAACCACAATAGATGGAAATGACTACATAAATCAACTATATCCCAGAAACATGCCATATAAACCAATATGCAATCAAGATAAGAAAGAGGCCTACCTCGTCCAGATGTTCGATGAAGTCCACCGTTGAGCACTTGAACCCAAAGCTATATACCTACAACTAGTTCTCAACAAACAATCCAAGTAAGGATATGGTGATAATATAAAAGGTTATCACATTAGATAGCATAATCCATTAATAAACATAACAAATATGCCCATGGATAATAACTCATATATTTGCAAGATATCAACTGTACGGGAAATGAGTATTTCTATTAATAAATGATCAATAGAAGTACAAATATTATAGACTTTCATGTCGGCATGGTTCAGAACCGAGAAACTAAGCTCCTTCCAGCTGGGCCTCCACCACTTGAATCTTCCACCAAAGGCAAGCTCATAAGAGAGAAACAATGAGGTTCTCAATCAATAAGGGAAGATCTTGGGGGATGAAAATTGTGTTCATACTTAAAGGAAAAAGGGATGCAGACTCAATATGAAGTAAATAATTTCTCCAGAGTAACTTTTCTCTCAAAGTTAAATTCTTTCTCCTCTTTCCATAGCTCAAAATTGGCCCAGTTATAGCCTTCAAAATGGAACTGAAGGGCCGAGTCATAATGTTTCTAGTATATTTAAAGCCAAGTATCATAGATCTCCTTTCGTGACATGGAAAAATGAAATTTAATTTCATTTTATGGCACAAATCCTTATGTACATGGGTTTTAGTGGAGCAACCTGCATATACGCATGTTGTATAGTGTGCAATATGCATATATGTGGAAAAATATTATTTTTTGACTCTGGATTTTATCAACAGGGAAGATAAGTCTACATAGTGAAATGGAATAAGGCCCTCTGTGCAATATTGCATAGGGTGAGGTAAATATTTCTATAACAGTTGCTCCAGCCCAAAGGATAATGCATAGTAGTTAGATTTGAATTTCTGTAATTTCTTTAAATTCATGTAATAAAGTCAGAGTGTGCATTGTTGCACCGTGACTCAGTAGTTTGTGGCTAAATCTTCACTCCTTGCTAGAAAGTGGTAGGACAAAGTCATAAATTTCCAAGTAAGTAAGAGAGCGGAAAACAAAAGAACTCAAGCAAAAATTGGAAGCAAAGTAGAGACATAAGACAAAGAAAAGCAATAGGCCAATATAGCGACCATGGAAGAACCAAGGATTTGACTTGAGGACGATTCAAGGATTGTGGTCAGAGCCTATTGGGCCCTTCGTTTTGTTGTTATAAGTTGCGCAAGGAATGCTACAGTCCCAATTTTGGTAAACAAAAGTTGTGCAAGTTACACAGGAGCTGGAAAGCATAATAAAGAAAGAAACCAAAAATGGTATGGGTTCAGAATTAGACCAAGGTTGTAACAAAGTCATGTCTTGTTGTAATGTTTAAAGAGAAAGGGTTAGGGATAACCTTGTCTCTCGGCAGTATAGAGTTTTTTATGTTATCTTTGGCATGACCGAGCAATATATGTAACTTAGTTGAATCATGTAAAAAAGGAGAACCATATGATGCTAATACAAAGAGAGACCCAAAATTTGAAATTATTGTGTTTGTTTAGCTTCAGATTATCTTGAATGTTTCTATGTATTATCTTTATGTCAAACATACATAATTGGATATAGCTTCTTTATGAATGCAACGTAACTTTTTTTTCTTTAATTTGGGTTAGGAATGTTCAGATAGTTCCAGGTTTAATATATATTGCACATGACTAACAATGATCCTGATATCGTATGGATTTGTCTAAGTATTCTTATTACCCTTCTCTATATTCCTCATCTTGGTTTCACTTTGGGTGAGACTTCTTCCATTCAAGGACATTGAAAATTCCAGTGTTCTAGACTACTTTGGTACCTTTTGTTGGTAACCTAAGAAGGACCCTAGTGTGATCAATTTTGCGCCAACATATTCAAGTATTCATATTGGTGGTAATTTTATTGCAAAATCCATTGCATACAAAATCTTGAGAACTAGTTATTACCGACCTTCAATGTTCAAAGATTCCTATAATTTGCACAGGCTTGTGTTGAATGTCAAAAGTTTGTAGGATGTTTTTTTTCTTTGTCGTGCCTTTACAACCAGTTCTTCTCGATTTCCATTTTTCTAAATGGGGATTAGATTTCATTGGTCCTATTAACCCTTCATATTCTGATGGACATATTTTATCCTAACAACAACAAATTGTTTCACTAAATGGACTAAAGTTGTACCACTCAAGCATGCACAAGATGAACAAGTAATATTCTTCTTGGGATCTAATATATTCTCTCATTTTGGTCTTCTAATAGAAATTATCACTGATAATGGGCCAACTTTCATATCTTCAAAATTTACCCAGTTTCAAAATAAATTTGGGGTGAAGCATTTTACTTCATCCACTTACTATCTGCAAGGAAATGGGAAATCCGAGTCCACAAATAAAAATATGGTCAAGAATATAAAGAATATTATAACTGATAAACCCGGTCAGTGGCACATGTTACTCACATATGCACTTTGGGAAGAAAAAACCACCATTAAAAATAGTACTGGCCATACTCCTTTCCAACTTTTGTATGGTCAAGAATCTATTATGTCTGTGGAACTTGAGTTAATCTCCCTTATATTAACATTGCAGGCTCAAGAGTTAACAAAAATCCCTCAGAGGATTAATGCCTTATTGGCTCTTGAAGAACAAAGGAACTATGCTCTTGAAAATCTCAAGAAGAGACAACAATCTATCAAAAACTATTTTGACAAAAGAGAAAAATCAACTACTTTTGTAGCCGATGAGAAGGTTTTACTTTTGGATTCTTCTCATGCCGAGAATGGTAAGCATACGAAGTTTCATAATCTTTGGTTAGGTACTTATATTATTTCCTCTATTGTTGGTAATAATTTTTATTTGTTGAAAGACATGGATGTGTGATTGTTTTCTTATATGACTAGTGGTTCACATTTGAAACACTATATCGAACATGGCTAATTTCTTCATTACC
The DNA here is from genome assembly GCA_009831015.1 of Picea engelmannii. Taxonomy (NCBI): domain Eukaryota; kingdom Viridiplantae; phylum Streptophyta; class Pinopsida; order Pinales; family Pinaceae; genus Picea; species Picea engelmannii. The sequence goes on from ML779052.1 coordinate 623,077, forward strand.
AATGTTTCTTGTATATAATTTTGATTTTTTGCTTGTACAATTTATTACTTTTATTTCTCTTTCTAGATTAAAATTTTATTTTTCTATTTTGATTTTGATTTCTGATTCAAAACTAGATCAATTAAAGTTGTTGGTCCGAAAATCAAATTTCATACATAATCCTTTGTTGGGTTGGTGACATGATTGAGCTATCCATGCATTAAAGGTGCTAGGACGTGGGAATTCACTCCACAGTCGTGCACAATATCTCTTCCTTTCTGCCTTGGTTTTTGGTCATTTTCTTTGTTGAAAGTTGAGAAAACAATCTAAGCTCCACTTACTAAGACCTTTTCTCTTGGTGGTTTCATAATTGATTCACCCCTCACCTCTAGTTTTAAAGCGTCATTGTACAAGGTATGAGCTTGTAGTTGATTTAATATTTAGTGAAATACATTATTGTCTTTAAAATTTGGTTATATTTGGCTTTGGTTAACATTGTTGTGTGCATGGAAGTCTTCTCTCCCTACTCTGCCATTTCTTGAAGAAAAGGAAAGACAATTTCATTGTTGGATAAAGGAAAATAATGGTTTTTTTTTGCATTTTCCATATTTTCGCTTTCCATTACAGTTCAAAAAAAGGTAGCTCTTGTTTTTCATGCATGAGACTCGAACCTGAGTTCTCTTTAAGTTTTTATGGGTGTTTTGGTATTTTTAGATTGAATAAAATATCTTTTTCTTAGTTTATGGGTTTAAGACCGAGGTTGAATTCACAAAAGTTTTCATATTTCACCCCATCCTTGATATTATGTCTCGGTTAAGATGCAATTTCCAATCATTTTTTTTAAAAGGAAATTGAACGAGCTTGAATAACTTGTCGTCCCTAGAAATATTCATTCTTTTGGTTCTTGATTTGCATGATAGTTTTCTCTTTTGAAAAGAATGGTTATGGATTCAAACCCTTTTGATTTCCTTAGTTGCATGATCATTGAGTTTCACCCAAGTTGTTATTCTGATTATGGTTGGATTTTTTGACATGGGTTGTGGCTAATTCGAGGCTCGTATTTGGTGATTGTTATTTGGTTTTATAAAACAATGCATATATTCATCTTTCAAATTATTTGCCTTGATCCTAAATATATTGTTTTAAAAAGGTGATGGTTTTGAACCCTAACCTTACCCCTCATGACCGTGCAACTGAGTTTATATAATTGCATGTAGTCATGCCCTTCTCATTGGGAATTTAAGTTTTTGGGCATTTCAAATCTCAGTTGTGAATTAAATTTTTTCGTATGCATTGGGACGTTAAAGGAAATATTGGGGCTTTTATCGTCGATTTTAATATGTTCAAAATTATTCTAAAATATGAAAGTCTTGAAAACATATATGTAAAACCCATAACTCTGAGCTACATGTTTGAACTTGGGTCTTTTAGTTCCAAATGCAAGATTACATTTCAATTGTGTTGTGATTCTTCCTCACATTTCTCCTTAGTCTTTTGTGACTTTTGGTTGAAATATTTTGAGTTCAACTGAGATTTGGTAAAATTATATATGCACACAATTTTGGAATAGTTTGTACAACATGATTGGTTGACGATTTTGGCACAGAGTTTAAATAATTGAAGTATAATTGAAATGGGATATGATAGTATTTTTTTAGACTCCTAATGTGTTGAAATGTTTTGGGAATCAGTCTTTGATTTTATTTTGATTATAGCTTCAATTTTGAGCATGGAATAACATGGATTTAATGGTGAAGATATCCTTGTTTATAGTTCTGGCTTGGGAATGTAGGTACATTAAACATCTCACACATATGATTGGTTTCGATGGACATGTTATTCATGGTTATACATACAATGACTTATATTTTGATGGCTTAAAAGGAAAATGATGAAATTCATATGGGTTGTTATATAGACTCATTACCTCTCATTAATTTCACTTTACATAAGTGATTTCCCTCAAATCCCATTCATTTAAATTCTTGTTTCCATTCTTACCCTATCTATATAATTAAAATGAAGTGAGTATAAAAGAAATATAGTATGGATGTATGATCAACATTATTGATTAAAGGTATAATTTTATTATAGCACATGTGAATGATTGAATATGGATTGGAGAAATTTCTAGACTAATTAAGTTTCATGAGAATTCTTGTAGACATGGTTTAACGTTAAAGGTTTGGATAGTCTCCTTGTAATTTTCTATATGGAAGTAGTATATTGCATGTATGGATTTCGTACAAGAATGTTGTTGGATTAATGATTTCAGGGCTATACTTTTATCCCTGTTTTAATTTTCCCATTCATATCCATTTTATGTTGCATGGTTTGTTATTCTCAAAGCCAAATTAATCATGATGAAAAAGTTTATTAGATGTCTAATTTTATTGTGTCTTATATTACATGTAAGAATTTGACTATGATTGATATAGATGAGATTTTTCAGTCATGGCAGTAGCTGAGGGGGAAACAAAGGAAGAAGAGGGAGATTTCCTAACAGATTTCGACAAGCTTAGGGGCATAAGGAATTTAGGTTTTGTATTCACTTTGATACTTATTCATATGAGTTTCAACAAATGATTCAAACCGAGAACTTAAATATTGGTGGACAACATGCTTTTCCTTAGCCCCAAGTACCTCCTAATGTTATATTGCAACCTCACCCTGATATTGTCAATGTTCTTGAATCCCCTATGTAGCCTCATAATGATGGATAAGATGGTATACTTGTTAATCATTCTTCTGGTGCTAATTAATGTCACATTGACTGCCCCCTCCTCCAGTTCATACTATTTCCAAAAATGCATCTTTTCCCTCTCCTTTGGTCCACCCAACATTACCATTTCAGTCTATGTTAGAAGCTACCATTAATGCATCTATTCCTCCCCCTCCTCCTCCTCCAAAATATCACAAAGCCACTGCTCATGGCTCTCAAATTGACAAAGAAAAGCAACAAATTACCTCTACCAACATGTCTAAGTCCTCTTCCTCTGCTTAATCCAAGATAAAATCAACAAGTAGTGGAAATGGAAGTTTGAGTGATTTGCATCCAGAAGTAGTCCAACTAAAAGAAAAGAAGTCTTAGTATGAGTACTTCATTAGGGAAAGAGAATATTTTTTCAAAAATAATTTCCCTGGGTTATTTTCATTTTGTTTATTTTAACATTTGACTATGACATTATTTTGGATAGATGGGAGAACCATGATATTTATTTTTGATACTTAAAACATCATGTTTAATTATGGGAGATACACACGATATATGTCATGGTATTTTTTATGCATGTTTATGGTATACTTTATGGTGTTGATTTTTATTTTTTATTATATTATGGAGCAACAAGAAAAAACAACAAATAAATATTAGAAATTAAATAATGCATGATAGAGGGGGACCCTACCTATTTAGTTATTATATTATTTATTGATTATCCTTATCATATAAAATACTTGTCCTATTTATTAACTGAATTTATTTAACTTTTGTAACTAAAAGTAGTTCAACTACTTGAAGAACTACCTTTTAAAGAATAAAAGGGAGAAAAGAAGGAAAAAAAAGACATGGGGAATTAGAGAGAAATAATTATGATAAGGATCATTCTAAAGGTGGAAAAGAAGAAAGGACTAAGAAGCATATACATTTGACATTCTTTGTAAGAATCAAGACTTGATGAGCTTATGGCTTGGTTGATCCAGTATATTTTAGTCTTGGTCATTTTCTTTCAGGAACCAGTTGTCTTTGTATGATTGTTAAAAAACTTTCCTAGACTTGTAAGTTTGATTTTGGTCCTTACCCTCATAGGTGTTTGAAAAAAAAACATTTTGTTGTAACTCAAAAAATCCATCATTAATAAAAATTCGGTTTATTCTCAATTGAGACTTGTGTTACTAGTTTTCAGATTGTATGTATTATTTATTTCATTCATTTTTTAAACATTCAAACATAAACATTTTTACATTTAAAAAACATACACACACAACTTGATAATAACATCAGGTTCAAGAACATATTTCTCGAGGGTTGATTGATAATTTTTCATAGGCTATAAACCTAGGGTAACAATCACTCCTATCTCACCTTAGCCTAGTGAGATTTTAAAATGCTTGAGTGAGGATTTTCCATTCCTCACTTTAACAAGGATCTTGATTGAGTGTGATAATAATCCTTTCAAGTTTGTTTGTGTCGTAAGTAGTTTTTACTATGCGTATCATACCCACATGTATGTTTTGTGTCTCTTGATTCTATTAATAACCCTGACCATGAAAGTATCATTTATCATTATGTAGTATGATCACAACATCTGCAAGACATTGGATGGCTCTAAATTTCTCCTTAGAAAATAATTGGTACTTCTTTCACAAACTCAGTATCAAGCGCTCCAAACGTTAGATGGAAGTTTTCACAAGATTATATCTATCATCTACTGAAGGATGAATTCAGTTCCAATTGATGTATTAAGAGCCTATATAACAAATATTTTGCAAGAATTGACATAATTGAATTTGCTTGAAGCGGTAACAAGAACGAGGCCTAAAATTTCATTAAAAAATCCTTTGCTCGTAATTTCGAGTACTGTTCAAAACATATTTTTCACCTCCAAAATAGGCCATTTATATGTTTTATGGATTACAAATTCAATGCCACTAACATAATCAAAATTTGAGTTCCAGAAGTGCCCAAACGATTACCATATATTTCTAGTCAAGCGTGTTGGCATGATTACAACATAGTGTGCTTGTCATTGATGGAAAGAACAACAACGACGATAGTATGCTTACAAACAGGAAACACAACAATGAGGAAATAAACAATGATGGAAAATAGGGAAAGAATAAAGTTCATAAGAAGAAGCGAACAATATGAAAATCAAAGCTTAGGAAGAATAACGTGAGTATGCAGAGATCAAAGCTCAGAAGAGATAGTGCTTTGAACTTTCTAGAAGTGCAGCCGAGGTCCAAGAGAAGGACTTGCAGGAGGAGAAAACACTACTACATATTGAAAAATTTGTGACGACCACTTGCGACGAAAGTAATCTTTCGTCGCAACATTCAAGGGAAAAAGTTCAATTATTCATTTTTTTTTCTAAATCCACCCCGTATTCATCGCTATATCGATGAATATACTTTGTCTAAATTAATATGGTGAACGTTCATCGCAAGAGAAACGAATGTACTTTTTTCTAAATTAATATGGTCAACGTTCATCGCAAGAGCGACGAATGACCTAACATTAAAAGTAATCGTTAAAAATGACAAATAAATAGGTAAAAAAAAGAAATATTTTAGGTCATGGTCATCGCAATTGTGACGATTGTGACCTAAAATTGAACTATAAATATTTGACGATTTAAAGATGTTGTGATAATATTTCTATAACAACGACAGTTCCGAAAGGGTATTTTTGTGTAGAAGTTGTGCAGAAGAATGTTGCAGAATGTAGTTAGAGGTGGGGAAAAAAGTAAAGCGGGTGAAAAGGGTGATGGTAGATGTTATTGCCCTTGTAAAAAATGTTTCTTCATACGTCCCATAATAATTTTAATAGAAACAACTACAAAACATTGTAGGAAATATGGGCACATTGATGGTGGATCGAATGAATATCGTCCCATGGTAATTAGCTATATATTCATTATCTTTTTTTATTTTGTCAATTTTATATAAAATTATATATCTATCTATCTATCTATCTATCTATCTATATATATATATATATTGTTTGAATGTTTTTTATAGAATACACTAATTTTGCATGATTGTTTGTAATTATAAATTTAGAGTTTCCCTCTAACTTTCCGCATAATATTGCACCAAGTATTAGTAGAAATGATGTTGTACAAGCTGAGGAACATAATGACCAAGAAAATGAAGATCTCATGGAAGAAGATGATGGGACAAATCAAGTTAATGATCCCATGAAAGAAGACGATGGGACAAATAAAATGATCCAAGATTTGTTTTCGCAACCGGATGAGGATGGGGAAAATGCTGGTATTTATGATGAACCTCTATTAGAAAAGGCAAAAAAGTGACTTTATGAAGGATCAAGAGAAAATATTCTCTCCACTACATTGTTTCTAGTGAACTTAAAGTTTATGAATAATTTGTCGAACACTTGTATATCACAGATCCTAAGGTATGTAATATGTTTTATCTCATCTTATACATAAATGTTGATTTTTTTTCTATTTGTTTTATAGTGTTAATTAATGTGTAAAATAAGAATGCAATTTTTACGATTAACATTCTTACATTAACTAGTTATTTGTTATGTTGTAGATTGTTAGGTGAATTTTTGTTACCATCGTCAAATATTTTACCTCTCACATATCGAGGTTTGCATGCCATTATGAAAGACATTGGAATGGATTATCAAACTATATATGCATGTCCTAAAGACCATATTATATATTATGAACAACATGCTTCGAAAAAAGAATGTCTGTAATTTCTTATCAGTAGATATTGAACTGATCAAGTAAAAAAAAAGGTGCCTTCAAAGGTTCTTCGTCATATTCCCATAATTCCACGTTTGCAACGATTGTTCAGGTGTGAAATCATATCACAATTTATGGACTACCATGCGCATAACAGAAGTGGAGATGGTGTTCTTCGAATTCCTGTAGATGGTTTTACATTTAGGGAAATTGAGGGAAAATGGGAAGATTTCAAAGATGAACCTCATAAATTTAGTCTTTTATTAGCAGCTGACCATGTTAATCCATTCAGAGAGCTTAGGTCTATTTACTCAGTGTGGCATATTTTTGTTATCAGTGTGGCATATTTTTTTTATCAACAATAACATTCCTCCTTGGATGTCAATAAAGAGGAAACACATAATGTTGGCAATGATTGTTCTAGGTATTTGTTTACATGAATTTTTTGAATTTAACATTTTCATTTGTTTCAATTTTTGCATAATATCTTTTGTTTATTTATTTATTTATATATATTACATGATATCATTCCTATAGTAATTATGTGTAATTTCAAACAATTAGGTAAGTACCAGGTCAAATATATGAATGTATATATCACACCTCTTATCGACGAGCTACTAAAGTTATGGGCTAGCATCACAATGTATGACATATGTAAACCAATCAGGGAGAAGAAATTTAAATTCTGTGGAATACTTTTATGGAAAATTCATGATGCCCCTGGACTAACACATTTTTATGGTATGTAGCATTCTAATATTTCTCTTTAATACTATATAATATTTTAATGATATCATGGTGCATGTTTAATTTTTAAATAATCTCATCGTATAATTGGCATTAATCCATTTGTTGCAGGTCTTCAAACAAAGGGTAAATTTGCATGTCCAGTTTGTGGCCCTAAGATGAAGTATCGTCATTCAAAATTTTTAGGAAAGATGGTGTTTGATGAGTATAAGAACCTTCTTCCTAAGAACCATAGGTATCATACTACTGAAAAACATATTTTCAATGGGCAAGAAGAGACTGGTTTAAAACCACAAAGAATGACACCTCATCTATGGAGGTTAGAATATAATAGAAATCATCAAGGTAATCAATTTCATAATGTATCATAGATCATGTAATGTTTTGAATGTTTATTTTAATCATTTAATTTATTTTATCGTATTTGATAATTATTTTTGTGATTTCTTTTATGCTTCATGAAGGCCGCAATCATCATGAAGGTATTAATGATGGGATTCCATGAGGAATGAAATTTTATCCTGCTCAATTCATGAAGTTTCCCTACTATGAAGAGCTAAAAATATCTCATTTTTTTGATACAATTCATATCGGGAATAATGTGGCTGAAACATTATGGCGAATCATAGATTGTGGGAGGGACAAAGAAAAAATTGTCAAAATTTGTACTGAAATTCAGGAAGCCAATCATGAAATGTGAAGTGTGATCTGATATTCAAATAGATCAGATGGAGTACTAGACCAAAATAACCTTCCATGGTTATTAACAGAGCAACAAAGCAATGATGTAAAAGAGGTCATTCAAAGAATTAAATTTTCCATGGGTTTTGCTTCAAACATAAAAAATATCTTAACGAAGAAAGGTGAATTTGGTGGGGTAAAAACACATGATTGGCATACCTTCATTAAGTTAATAATTTTGGTATACATATTTATATATATTGGCCTTATATATCTTTTATTTTTTTTATTTTTTCTTGTCTACTTTGGTTGAAATAAATAACGATTAATTTTTTTGTTACAATATATTCTACTACTATCTCTCCCAAACGACTTTGACAACAACATCAAACAAGTTATATATGATCTTGAAAAATACATGAGGTAAGTAGTTGTGATTTATATGCAAAATTTTCTTTTAAATTATTGTTGTACTTAATGACACGTGTTTTACTTGTAATGTAATATATTATATTATGTTATGTTGAAACATGCTATTTTCTTGTGTCATGATCTCATGTAGATGGTTTTCATTGAAATAAATCCATGAAGATGATATAAAGTATTGGAAGATAGAAATTCCTCATATAATGTGTGAAATGAAAAAGTATATACCTCCTACATTTTTCAATGCAAAAGAACACTACCTCATACACCAAGTTGAGGAGATTGAAATTTGTGGACCTGTTCACACAAGGTCAATGTGGATGGTGGAGAGACACTTGAAATCATTGAAGGCATTGGTTAGATAAAGATTCATGAGGATTATATGGTATATCAATCCATGGTGTATATTAGTCAACATATTCCTAAATTAGCAGCACCAACTATGCATGAAGTGGATCACATTTGGGATGTGAACTTCATCAAAAAAATTTAAGATCAAGAGCATCTGTTGGGGCAAGTAGAATGAAAAAAATGAGAGGTAATATATTAATAGTTGTGAAAATTTATATTAATAATACATATAAATTTTCATTTTTTTGTGTATATGATCATACTCATTCATATATTAATATAATGTATTTCATAAATTATAAATATTTATAATTACCTGCATATTGTACGTTATAACTAATATTTAATATTGGTGAATTATGTTTTTTAGATTCACTTGCTCAAGAGTGGGATGCACTGCATTTATACATTGCAAATAATCTTGATTGGATGAATGTATGGATTGAAATATGTAAACAACATAATGGAGGTAGGTTATCATGGCAATGAATGTCTGAATTGGTTAGAGAAGCTCGTCGTAACGGAGATGCCAATGTTACACAGAGGGAAATTGATCTAGCATATGGTTTGAAAGATGGACAGGTAAGCAAATTCACCCATTTTATCCAGTTATTTTATATTATATTAATGTGACTACATGTGTACTGTATTTTTCAGATACTTTTGAAGTTATATAAATATATGTTAATTTATTAATTGACAATGCATCTTTTACATATTTGACATATTGTAGTTGAAACACCACAAAGATATGTGGTGCAATGGTCATAAATTTCGCATCAAACAATTGGATGAAACCAGGAAAAATTCTGATAGTGGGATAACTGCAGTATTCTAGGTCACTAATGTTTCCTCTAGGAGTGACAAACATCCCCGAGAGTCTGAAAATGGATACTATGGGTATTTAAATGATATACTTGAGTGTGACTTTAATTCCTTCAAATTAGTTATGTTCGATGTCAAATGGTATAGGTTACGAATGCATGAATGTGATGAGGAAAGAACTGTTATTCAACATGCCAATGGATTTCCAATCATTAAAACAACAGTGTTTGAAAGAGGACATGATCACTATGTTTTTCCAAGCCAATCTGAACAGGTCTTTTACTCAAATGTTCCAGGTGAAATGGATTGGTCACTTGTTGTTAGATATGATCCAAGAGGAAGGCCAATTAAGTATATTCATTTATAGGAAGAAGATGATATTGAAGATAAAGAAGATGATTTGACATATCAGATAGAGTCAGAAGATCATGGAGGATCGACAGATGAAGAAGACAAAGAAGATCATGATCCAGACATATGAGACAATATTGCAATTCTTGATGATGATGTCGATGAAAATATGATCGAAAATGACATTGATGATGATGATGATATCATCAATCCTTTCAACATTGTTTTAGAACCGAATGATGATACAAATGTCGAGTTCGATGAAGAAGATCAAGATAGAAAATAAGGATGATTACACAGATGTTGAGGTTGGATTAGGTACCTGACTATATAATATTTTAATTTGTATGAATTATTTTCTTAAAATAATTTACTTTTAATGTCATGGGTTAATTACATGTTTTTAAGTTTTATGAAGCATTTTTATATCCTAGGGTACATGTTGTTTAATTATTATTTGAAACTCGAAAATAGTTGCCAATATACTAAAGTACATGGTAGACTAAAAATATCATTTAGAAACACATAATTTCATGTACCTTCATTATTTTTATTTTTTTTTAGTTTCTATGCATGAATCTTAATAGGACATTGCTTTCGATTATTTTCTATTTTATAGATTGGGTTTTTGGGATCAATTGAGAGTGATGTGAAGGGGAGGGGAGGGGCCATATGAGCTTCCACCTTCACATGGTTGGCCTTGTTCAGTAGAGGATAAATGATTCTTGAAACCAAGATAATATATTTCATTTTTATACCATCATGATCATATAATATTTCATCAATATTGTTACCTATTTGAATCTTCTTAGAATTGAGATTCGTTACATAGTCATTGAAAAAAGACAAAAGACCTATGTAGAGGATATTAATTTGGTCTTTGTGTGGGAAATTTTATGCCATTAGTATGTTTTGTAAAAAAATAATGGATATCTGGGACTACACCATGGTAAAGGAACAAGGAACGAGAAACAAGGAACAAGGAACAAAGAACAAGGAACAAGGAATGAAAATTGTACGAGGACTAGACACCAACAACACTGACCTGCGAATGGGGCCAACGTTGAAAGTTTTTCAAACTGTTTCTATATGCATTGAAATTTGTCATGGATAGACTATTGGAATGACTTAACAATATGGGAGGGTTTATGGACTCAAATTTGAGTGACACACCCACTTTATTCCATCATCAATTCATCATGTAAACCATAAACCCTATTTTTATTTCAAAGTACACAATTTGGTTGATGCAAGTTTTAGGTTTTCGTCAGTCTTTCTTCATTTTCCTTTCAGGTTCTACATTAATGTATATAAAATATATTTGTGTTATATTTGTGATGAAAAATCCCTCTATTTCGTTGATTGATTAATCAACACCATCAAGATACTAGAGGTGGGCAACAATGACATGTGAATAGGCCCAACGTTGAAATGTTTTCAAACTGTATCTGTATGCATTGAAATTTGACCTAGATAGACTATTTGCATGATGTAATGATATGGGAGGGTTTTTGGACTCAAATTTGACTAACACACCCACTTTCTTCCATCATCAATTCATCGTGGAAACCATAAACCCTATTTTTCATATGTTCTAGTAGATATGTTAATGATTCCAAGTTTCATATTTGTATTTGACTGAAGGTCCAACTAGTTTGAAAAGTATCAAATTGACATTTCAAGTTTATAAACCAAATATGAAATGAATTAAAGCATAATTTTATATCGTCGCAAGAGAGACTAATGTAAATAATCTTGCGATGAATTTGTTATACTATCGACAAAAAAAAATCGTCGATAGTATAGCTAATTCGTTGCAAGAATATTGTGTCTAATTTGAATGGTGTTACATGGTTTTCAAGGAGTGTAGGGATTATATTATGGTTCAATGTAGTGTATTCTATAATAACAATCTCTATGCCAAACCTCAAAATGGATAGTACCATATTTTGTTCATAAGACAAATATTCTTGGTATGTTTCCTTTGTGGATATGGTGGCTCAAGCCCTCAGTACACATGAAGCCTTACAATGAAATGTAACAATTTTACTATTGAATGATAGTGTTATGTCACCCATGGTTAAGGAAAGAACTTAATGTTCTTAGGTCCTATTTGAATCTTCTTAGAATTGAGATTCGTTACATAGTTGTTGAAAAAAGACAAAAGACTTATGTAGCCGATATTAATTTGGTCTTTGTGTGGGACATTTTATTCCATTAGTATGTTTTGTACAAAAATAATGGATCTTTGGGACTACAAGATGGTCAAGGAATGAGTAAAAAAGAACAAGGAATTAGTAATAAGGAACGAGGAACAAGGAACAAGGAACAAGGAACAAAAATTGTACGAGGACTAGACACCGACAACAGTGACCTATGAATGGGGCTAATGTTGAAATTTTTTCAAATAGTTTTTGTATGCACTTAAATTTTTCATGGATAGACTATTTGCATGCCTTAATGATATGGGATGGTTTTTGGACTCAAATTTGAGTGGAACACCCAGTTTCTTCCATCATCAATTCATCATGTAAACCATAAACCCTAATTTGCTTTCAAAGTACACAATTTGGTTGATGCAAGTTTTAGGTTTTTGTTAGTCTTTCTTCATTTTTCTTTCAAGTTCTACATTAATGTATATAAAATGTATATTCATCATAGTTGTGATGAAAAAACCCTCTATTTGGTTGATTTCTTAATCAACACAATCAAGATACTAGAGGCAGGCAACAATGACATGTGAATGGGGCCAACGTTGAAATGTTTTCAAACTATATCTGTATGCATTGAAATTTGACCTGGCTATACTATTCACATTCCATAACGATATGGGATGGTTTTTGGACTCAAATTTGACTGACACACCCACTTTCTTCCATCATCAATTCATCATGGAAACCACAAACCCTATTTTTCATATGTTCTAGTAGATATGTTAATGATTCCAAGTTTCATATTTGTATTTGACTGAAGGTCTAGCTAGCTTTGAAAGTATAAAATTGAGATTTCAAGTTAATAAACCAAATATGAAATGAATCCAATAATCATTTGATATTGTTGCAAGAGATACGAATGTAAATAATCTTGCGACGAATTTTCTATACTATCGACAAAAAAAATTCGTTGATAGTATAGCTAATTCGTCGCCAGAATATTGTGTCTAATTTGAATGGTGTTACATGGTTTGCAAGGAGTGTAGGGATTATATTATGGTGAAATGTAGTGTATTCTATAATAACAATCTCTATTCCAAACCTCAAAATGGACAGTACCATATCTTGTTCATAAAACAAATATTCTTGGTATGTTTCCTTTGCGGATATGGTGGCTAAAGGCCTCAGTACATATGATGCCTTACAATGAAATGTAACAATTTTACTATTGAATGATAGTGTTATGTCACCCATGGTTAATTAAAGAACTTAAGGTTCTTAGGTCCTATTTGAATCTTCTTAGAATTGAGATTTGTTACATAGTCATTGAAAAAAGGCAAAATACTTATGTAGCCGATATTAATTTGGTCTTTGTGTGGAACATTTTATGCCATTAGTATGTTTTGAACAAAAATAATGGATATTGGGGAATACACCATGGTCAAGGAATGAGGAAAGAGGAACAAGGAATGATGAACGAGGAATGAGTAACACAGAACAAGGAACAAGGAATGAAAATTGTACGAGGACTAGACACCGACAATAGTGACCTGCGAATGGGACCGACGTTGAAATTTTTTCAAACAGTTTCTATATGCACTAAAATTTGTCATGGATAGACTATTGGCATTAATTAATGATATGGGAGGGTTTATGGACTCAAATTTGATTGAAACACCCACTTTATTCCATCATCAAGTCATCATGTAACCCATAAACCCTAATTTTCTTTCAAAGTACACAATTTGGTTGACGCAAGTTTTAGGTTTTCGTCAGTCTTTCTTCATTTTTATTTTAGGTTCTAAATTAATGTATATACAATGTATATGTGTCATAGTTGTGATGAAAAATCCCTATATTTCATTGATTTATTAATCAACACCATCAAGATACTAGAGGCGGGCAATAATGACATGTGAATGGGGCCAACGTTGAAATGTTTTCAAATTGTATTTGTATGCATTGAAATTTGAACTGGATAGACTGTTCACATGTCGTAACAATATGGGAGGTTTTATGGACTCAAATTTGACTGACAACCCTCTTTCTTCCATCATCAATTCATCATGGAAACCATAAACCCTATTTTTCATATGTTCTAGTTGATATGTTAATGATTCCAAGTTTCATATTTGTATTTGACTGAAGGTCCAACTAGCTTGCAAAGTATCAAATTGAGATTTCAAGTTGATAAACCAAATATGAAATGAATCCAAGCATCATTTGATATCTTCGCAACAGAGACAAATGTAAATAATCTTGCAACAAATTTTCTATACTATCGACGAAAACATTTCGTCGATAGTATAGCTAATTCGTTGCAAGAATATTGTGTCTAATTTGAATGGTGTTACATGGTTTGCAAGGAGTGTAGGACTTATATTATGGTGCAATGTAGAGTAGTCTATAAGAAAAATATCTATGCCAAAACTCAAAATGGATAGTACCATATCTTGTTCATAAGACAAATATTCTTGGTATGTTTCCTTTGTGGATATGGTGGCTTAAGACCTCAGTACACATGATGCCTTACAATGAAATGTAACAATTTTACTATTGAATGATAGTGTTATGTCACCCATGGTTAAGGAAATAAATTAAGTTTCTTAGGTCCTATTTGAATATTCTTAGAATTGAGATTCATTACATAGTCATTGAAAAAAGACAAAAGACTTATGTAGCTGATATTAATTTGGTCTTTGTGTTGAACATTTTTTGCCATTAGTATGTTTTGTACAAAAATAATTGTTAAGCCCTAATATTGGCTCATTACCCCTTAATTGGGGCATATTAGATTAGTAATGCTATTTTATTTATGTCGGCTTTAGGCCAATAGTTGTAATTTAGATTAGTAATGTTATTTTAATTATGTCGGCTTTAGGCCATTATTTGTAATTATACCTCCTAGTCTCCTATATATACCAAGGAGACATTTTCATTTTGAATCATCTTGTACTTGAACATTTAAGTGGGGTAAAAGGAGGTTGCCCCCTCGAAGAGGCTTATTATCTGATATTATCTCTTTCTCAAGGTGTTGAGTACTTTTCCTGAGGTTTTTATATGCTATATTGATGTTTGGTTCTTAACATATGGTATCACAGCTCAAGGTCTTGGGGTTTTGCTGCTACATATGAGACATCGTGACATTTTTTCTATAACTTTTTTTCTACAACGTTTCAGAAGGAACATATTTGAGGATATTTATATGACAGATCAAGGTATGTTGGGTTCAAAATTCATCCCCTGAGGCCTTATACTTTCGGAGATATAGCCTGTACAAGATAGGGTTCTAGAATCATCCTAAAATGAGTCATTGCAGAATTTTTGCTATAAAACGTTTTCTGTAACATTTCAGACCTGAACTCTAGAGGCCATTTATAGAAATTGGTAATGTATCTGTGGTACAAAGTTCAACTTCTGGGTCATCTTAAATTTGTAGATACACCCTATGTAAGATAGGGTATCTGAATAGTCCTATTGACTAGTCTCAAGAAGGTGTTCTAGGTAAAACAATCATAAATTCTTCCTAGAGTATCCAAATTGTGTGGGACTGGTTGCATTGGATCATGGATAGTCTGTAGTATTTTGGGTGCAAGTTTCAGAATTTCATATCAATTATTTTGTGTGGGGCACACTATACAAGTGAGATCTCCTAAAAAGGACAAAAATCAGCAAGTTGTAGGGAAGCTACCGTAAATTCCACTTGGCACATCCAATTTTGATCAGACCTGTGGCATTGCAGAGAAGAAATATCATAAAAATACATAAGAGAAAGTTTCATACCCAGAAGGGACAAAAATTAGGAGATACAATAGAAGAAATATTGTCTAGCAGAACCACCTCAAAATCAAGGTTCAAAAGTGATACTTGGCCAACATGCCACCCAAAAAGGGAACTTCTACACCAAATAAGCCTCCATAAAATCCTACTTGGAATCTTGATGAAGGTGAAGAAATGCGTAGGGACATAAATGAACTACAAAATAAGATGGATTCAATGGAAGATAAGATGGATTTAATGGAAGATAAGATGGATTCAATGGAAGCTAAGTTGATGGATTCAATAGAAGCTAAGCTGGATACTAAGATGGATTCAATGGAAGCTAAGATCATGGAAGTAATGAAAAAAATTGTAACAGAGAAGACACCCAAAAGTGAAAATGCATCCCATGAAATTCATGATGAGGACACAAGGAAGGTGAATCAAGAATGGAGAAAC
>ML779052.1:639350-681626 GCA_009831015.1 Picea engelmannii
CCATTATTTGTAATTATACCTCCTAGTCTCCTATATATACCAAGGAGACATTTTCATTTTGAATCATCTTGTACTTGAACATTTAATTGGGGTAAAAGGAGGTTGCCCCCTCGAAGAGGCTTATTATCTGATATTATCTCTTTCTCAAGGCGTTGAGTACTTTTCCTGAGGTTTTTATATGCTATATTGATGTTGTTTGGTTCTTAACAATAATGGATCTTGGGGACTACACCATGGTCAAGGAATGAGGAATGAGGAACAAGGAATGGGGAATGAGGAATGAGGAACACAGAACAAGGAACAAGGAACGAATGGGGCCAACGTTGAAAATTTTTCAAAAAGTTTTTGTATGCACTGAAATTTGTCATGGATATACTATTGGCATGCCTTAACGATATGGGAGGGTTTCTAGACTCAAATTTGACTGACACACCCACTTTATTCCATCATCAATTCATCATGGAAACCATAAACCCTATTTTTCATATGTTCTAGTAGATATGTTAATGATTCCAAATTTCATATTTGTATTTGACTGAAGGTCCAACTAGCTTGCAAAGTAATATTTGATTATCCTTTTCCCCTCCTATAACCCTAAGAAAAATGCTAGATCATGAAAAAGATTCCATAACTCGAAAGTGAAAAAAGGTGTATATTCTATCCCATGCTCTTGTGGTAAGCAATATATTGGTGAAACGAGAAGATCATTCCAAGTAAGGTTGAAAAATAATTTTGTTGACATTAGAAATAATCAAATAAATCCTCTTTAGTTGAATACTCTCAAAACACTAGACATCACATATGTATGAAGGACACTAAGATCATCACTAAATTAGAACATCATGGAAAAATAAAAATATGGGAAGCACTAGAAATCGAGTTGAAAATGAATAATATGAAGAGAGATGAGGGTTTAAAGATAAAAAAAGATTGGAATCATGTCCTGCATATCATTAAAATAAATAATAATCCAAATAAATGAAGGGAATGAAGTTACATAACCAAAATCATTAAAACAATCTTCTTTGGCGAGTTATGGCTTTGCCAAGTTGGTATTTGACCAAAATTGACTAGCTTCACTAAAATGCATGCCCAACCTTTCTAGCAAAGCCATTAGTGAAGCCCAACCTTTCTATGCCCAACCTTTCTATGCAAATGCATGGAAGTATTTCTAATTCTTTCATGCACTATAATGCCCAACCTTTCTATGCAAATGCATGCTTCACTATATAGAAAATTGGAAAATGTGTAATTTATCATTAAAATATTTCCTAAAATTTTGTATTTTCAATTTTACACCTAAAACTTGATTTCATGTAAAAATGATTCAAATCTCCCCCACCTCGAACTTCTTTTTTAAATTCCAAAGAGTAAAAATCAATGTTAAATGCCTCAAAGAAATGCATACTAGGATATATAATTAGTGATAAATGGAAATAAAAAAATTCCAAGACAGATCTACCAATAGTTTCTACAACCCATCATACTATGTTTCTATAACATTTCTTATCTTGCTATATTATTAGATTTTTAATTTCAATCCTGAAATATACTAAAGTGAAAAAATAAAATTAAATCTAATACTTTCTTGGGAAATTTTGAACAAGTTAAACTAACTTATAAAAATGCCAAAATACCATGTAAACATTCACACCCAAAGGAAGTCTAATAGTACTAGGTTGTACTATATCAACTTTTCTACAAACCCATTTCATCATATTCTTCAATTTTCCCCATGTACAAGATAAGGGTCTTGATGTAGGTCTAGAGCTCGTTAATCAAAGTAAACTGATGCAGGATCATCGTATAAAGCCCAACTGTGTGCCTAAAGCCAAGCAGACAGCTGGATGTGCAGATTTCGTTTGAACACATTTTTGTGAAAACGTTTTGAATTTTAAAATCTGAAACATTAATGTAATGATCAGGAGTAAAGTGTATTAGCATTTATGTAATGAATATCCAAACTGATTTTGGAGCATATGTTCCTATCCGCGGATGTACTAGGCATTTACGTATGTTTAATGCAAGTAGGTAGATTTAAATGATAGATTAGACAGTTTTAGAAGCTTAGGAGGGAAAACGAAGGATAAACACCCTCACCCTTGTATCTTTGAAACATAATTTAGAATTTTCTATGTTGTAGAGATGTAGAGGAGAATAGAAGAGAACAAAGGATTTTTATGCATTTAGTTGTTATTTTCCATGTACAGGAGCATTGGAATTAATAGAAGAAATCTTTGATTCCAAATCTATGTGTGTGTTATGGTTGTTGGAACCATCTATTGAATGGTATGTTGCAGGCTTGTTTATATTCTCTGTGTGAATTTTATTTCAATGCTATGTGTGTGCGTATGCTCTAGGATTCTTTGTTAAATGTTCAAATTCTGGATAACGGGAGAATGAGTTTTAGTTGTTTCTCTTTCTCAGAACTCCTACAAAGAGTGCAGTGGAGGGTCCGCAAGGAGTGCGTCGACCAGGTTCTGAAATTCATCTCAGAACACTCAAAAGAGACTCAATTGTTCTTTTACAGGTAGGAGTGCTAGCAGAGCACAAAGCTGTGCAAAGTGTGCACAGGCTGGGAGAAGGGAACGAATTTATTCAAACTCACAGAGGAGTTTAAGAATTCTCTGTTTCAAGGAGTGCACAGATATTCCCTCGAAGGATAACTGTGAGTTATATCTAAGTGTGCAAGATTTATGCATAGAGAAGGCTTGAAGCCCAAAATTCGCCAAGGAAAGGTCGAAGAACTAGAAAATTGATTTCGTTTGAAGGTCACAGAGGGCAAGAGAAGGTCAAATTGGATTGAAATAAAGAAAGGAGCATGTCCAAGTGCCTTTGCCAAAGTTCAGAATTGAAGGTTGTCAAGACAAAGATGGACAGTCTAAATTCTCCATGGAGAACTCGCGAGATCGCGGGGATTGTAGGATTGATAGGAGTTGCAATATGTTTAGAGGCCAGAGAAACCCATCATCCAAGAGTCGAGGGTCAACGTGAGTTATTAATCATGGCTTACCCCATTCCATTGGATCATTTCGTGAATTCGGGGTTCATGAGTTTGGAGGATAGGCCAAATTCTTGGTCGCTCCAAGCCTCGAGTCACAAAGTGTCGAGTGTCGAGGGCTCGTGTAGATAGGTGGAACATCCCATAAGAGGATACCACATGGTTGACAGGTGGTGCAAACATACAATGCGCAAAAAAAGGTCGAAGTGGGTGACAGGTGGCATACATGCGTCATTGTGGAGGTGTCAACACCCTGTTGACTTATTGCATTTTTGGGATTCGCAAGGGAGGAACACGAGCGTTCAACACTCCAACTCGTGAAGCCATGAGTTGCGAGAGGTGATAGAGTTAAGATCTAGTAGGCGGTCACTTGTAAAGGTGCTAATGAGGAGGAGCCATACCCATATCACATCTCAGGTATCAGAGGTTTGGAGCAAGAGGAGTCAAGAGTCTTTGACTCTCCAACTCACGAGATCATGAGCCATGAAAGGAGCTTGCGCTAAGGCCTTGGTCGTGGTCACTTTTCCAAGGGGCCAAAGAGAGGGGGATTATCCCTTATGCCCATTCATAGCTTCACATCTCGACTGTTGCAAAGAGTGGTGGCATTGGGTTGAAAGCATCCAACTCATGAGACCTGAAAATCCTTCGTGGTCTCAATAAAGGGTTTTTATTAAATCTTGTCATGGTTTAGAGAATATCCTATGTGAATATTAGCCTGAGGGTCAGGGGTCTGCACTAGTTGTGGTCTTAGAGAACATAATAAATTCTTTTCTTTTTTTAGTAGAGAGAAAAGAGGAATTTTATAGCCATGCCACCGAGAAGAAGAGAAAGGCCAATGCCTGATCCAAAAGTGGAAAGAGAGATGTGTGAATTACATGCCAAGCTTGATTCCATGGAGACAACACAGAGGTGAATATTCGATGCTAGAGATATCAGCGAAGTTGAAAGTGAAAATGAAGCTTGAAACGAAGGAGAAAAAATTGCAGTCGAAGATGGTGCAGAAGAACACTTATTCAGAATTGTTGCAAGGATAGGTGCCAAGGAAAAAATGGACATTCCAATGTACCAAGGAAACCTAGATGTTGAGGAGATGTTGGATTGGTTTAGAGCTCTGGACAAATACTTCAACTATGAGGATGTCAAAGAGGATACGAAAGTTAAGCACATGGTCACTAGACTAAAGGGACATGCAACACTGTGGTGGGATGAACTATAGGATGACAGGTGTTGCAAAGGAAAACAAAGAATCAAACACTGGGACATAATGGTTGCAAAAATGAAGGCCAAATTCATACCTAGAGATTATCAAATAAATATGTTTCGGAGGATGCAGAATTTGAGGCAAAATATGATGACGGTGAAAGAATACACCGAAGAGTTCTACAGGATAAACATCAGAGCAGGTCATTGGGAGAGCGATGATGAGAAAGTTTCTAGATATATGAATGGTTTGTGATATTACATTCAAGACAAGATGAGAATGATGACCATCCAAACCATAGAATATGCTTATCATATGGATATGAAAGGTGAAGAAACACTGAGCCGAAAACAAGGTCAAAGAGGCCGAGGCAAAAGTCAAATGAGAGGCAAGGAAATTGCCCAGGAAAGAACTCAGAAGTCTAAATATGAGGGGAAGAAAACTAAAACTCAATCAAAGAGAGGAGGAATCTCACAGGGGAGACAATATGCTAACCGAAAAACTTTTCCTCAAGCCATAGGAAGAGGAAGAGGTAGAGGAGGTGAAGTGATGCTTTGTCTATGGAAAAATCAGACACAAATCCTATCAGTGTCAAGATAGGAAGAAAGAGGGTGGTGAATCTCACATTGCTGAAGCTCAAGGGAGGAATGTTGAGGCTGAAGATGCTGAGGGTGGAATATCCTTGATGATGCAAAAAGTTCTCTTGAAGATGGAGAAGGAGGCAGGGAACCCAACCCAAAGAAACAGTTTGTTTCAGACTGCTTGAAAAACCAAAGACAGGGTATGCAAAGTCATAGTGGACAACGGTAGCAAAAACAATCTTGTGTCTAGAAAGATGGTAGAAAAGATGGACCTGGAGACTGTTGCACATCCCATCCCATACAAAGTTTCATGGCTACAAAAAGGACATCAGGTAAATGAAACTAAACAATGTTTAGCTGGATTCAAAATAGGAGGATATAAAGATGAGATTTTGTGTGATGTCATTCCAATGGATGTTTGTCATCTATTGTTGGGTAGACCATGCAAATATGACAGAAATGTGGTGCATGATGGGAGGAAGAACACATACACTATGGAAAAAAAATGGTAGATTGCATATGTTGCTACTAATTAAGGATAAAGAGGTGAAAACAGAGACGGGCAATACTATACTTCTCATGAGTGGGAAGGAGCTTCTTGATGAAGTCAAGAAAGATGAAGAAATGTAGTTTGTTGTGGTAAGAAAACCTAGAGTCATCTTGACCAGTACTAAGATAGATGATTTATCGGAGGAAATTCAGGAATTGCTAGAGGAGTTTGCTTACATTGTGTTGGATGAATTACCTTGTTCATTGCCGCCTATAAGGAGCACAAGTTATCATATCGATATTATACTAGGGGAAAGTATACCGAATAAAGCGACATACAGATTTATGCCGCAGGAGAATGAAGAGGTTAAAATACAAGTCGAGGATTTGATGGACAAAGGTTTGGTTAGAGAAATCTTGAGTCCATGCGTTGTACCTACAGTGATAAGTCGAAATAAATATGGTGGATGGAGAATGTGTATAGACTCGAGGACCATAAATAAAATCACCATCAGGTATAGATTTCCTTTATCTGGGATGGATGACTTGATGGATTGCTTGAGTGGAGAAAAGTTTTTTTCAAAAATTGATTTGAAAAGTGGATATCATCATATAAGAATGAGGGAAGGTGATGAATGGAAAATGACATTCAAAACAAATGAAGATTTGTACAAATGTCTTGTCATGCCATTTGTCTTGACAAATGCATTGAGCACCTTTATGAGGTTGATGAATGAAGTCTTGAAGGATTTGATTGGAAAATTTGTGATTGTATATTTGGATGATATACTAAATTTCAGTAAAACTGAAGTGGAGCACTTAAAACATTTAACTACCGTGATGAGGAGATTGCAGCAAGAGAAATTGTTGATCAATATGAAGAAAACATCATTCATGAGGACATAACTCATTTATTTGGGTTTTTTTTATCTCTACAAATGAATTGAAAATGGATCCTGAGAAGATAAAGGAGATTAGAGATTGGTCATCTCCGAAGACTATTTTCGAAGTTTGAAGCTTCCATGTATTGGCTAGTTTCTATAGGAAATTCATCTGAAACTTCAGCAAAATCAGTGCACCAATGATGGATATGGTGAAGAAGCAGCATAAATATTTTCACTGGACAAACGAAGCGGAGAAGAGCTTCAACCTGCTGAAGAAGAAGATCACTAAGCAACCAATTTTGGTTTTGCCAGATTTCAGCAAAACATTTCAGGTCAGGTGTGACGCAAGTGGATTTTCCATTGGACGGTCTTGAGCCAAGACAACAGGTCGATCACGTATTTCAGTGAAAAACTGAATGAAGAAAAGAAAAAGTAATCCACATATGAAAAATAATTCTATGCAGTCATATAAGCGTTGAATAAATAGAGGCATTATTTGGTTCCCAAAGAGTTCACTTTGTACAGTGATAATCATGCTTTGCAATTTGTGACTCGACAGGAGAAGTTGAACCAAAAACATGCTAAATGGGTTGAGTTCATGCAAAATTTTACTTTTGTGATTAAAAATATTTCTAGAACTGCTAACAAAGTGGCTGACCCTTTGAGCAGGAAATCTTTGCTATTGCAGGAATTCAGAGTCAAGACTTTGGGTTTTGATAACATCAAAGAAATGTACAGGGATGATCCAGATTTCAGAAAATCATATGAGGCATCTGAGAATCCAATTCTTAGGGACAAAAGCCAATGGATCAAGTATATGATCCAGGATGGATTATTGTTCAAAGGCAATAAACTATGTATTCCGAAATGCTCCATGAGGGAGAATTTGTTGAAGGAAAAGCACAATGGAGGATTGGACGGAAACTTCGGTCATGATAAAATGTTCTTGATGTTGAATGGATCGTATTACTGGCTGGGGATGAGAACAGATGTGAAGAAGTTTGTAGACAGGTGCAGAATTTGCTAGCACATGAAGGGAAAAAGGCAGAACACAGGGTTATACCATCCCTTACCCATACCCGAAAGGCCATGGGATGCCGTGAGCATGGATTTCATATTGGGATTACCAAGGACATAGAGGGGATATGATTTAATCTTTGTAGTGGTAGAAATATTTTCAAATATGGAAAATTTAATACCATTATAGAAAACTAGTGACACAACTCATATTGCGACCCTATTTTTCAAGGAAGTCATCATACTTCACGTCTTGCCAAGAAGTATCGTTTTTTATCGAGACACCAAGTTTGTGGGACATTTCTGGAGGACCTTATGGAAGAATATAAGGACAAATTTGTCTTTTAGCTCAGCGTATCATCCTCAGACGGATGGACATACAGAGGTCATGAACAAGAGCTTGGGAGATTTGCTAAGGAGCCTAGTGACTAAACACCATAGTCAATGGGATCATATTTTTCCACAGGCAAAATGTTCTTACAACGATTCATTTAACAAAAGCATAGGGCACAGTCCATTCTAGATTGTATATGGAATGAAGCCAAGGGGATATTTTGAATTGAAAGATTCAGAACAATATGAATTCAGGAGTGCTAGTGCATAGGACTTTGCAGAAGGAATGAAGGAGCTTCATAGCAGAATTAAGGAGTGGTTGCATAGTTCAAGTCAAGAGTATGAGCGTAGAGCAGATCAACACAAGAGAGAACTTCAATTTGAAGTTGGCGATTTGATTCTTGTGCATTTGAGGAAGGAAAGGTTCCCAAGGGGAACGTAAAATAAGCTTAAGATGAAAAATATTGGATCGTGAAAGGTCATAAGGAAATTTGGGGCAAACACATATGACATTGAATTACTTGATGGGGTCGGAATCTCACCGATATTCAATGTCGCTGATTTTTACCCTTACAGAGCTGAAGAAGTAGGAGCAGAAGTCAAACAAGAAAATATTCAATGGAAAAAACAAATGCCTGTAGCTGAAAAGCCACAGATGGAAAGAATAATTGAAAAGAGGATTAGTATAAAGACTGGGAGAAAAGAGTATTTTGAATACTTGGTCAAGTGGAAAGGACATCCAATTGAATATGCCAGCTGGGAGAATGAAGTAGAAATTCAAAGGCATGGACAGACCGTGCAAGAGCTCATGAACAGGAGTTCATGAAATTTTTCAATCGAGGGAGTATGATGTAGGAGCATCATATAAAGCCCAAGTGCGTTCCTAAAGCCAAGGAGACAATTGGACATAGATTTCATTTGAACACGTTTTTGTGAAATTTTTTTGAATTTTAAAATCTGAAACATTAATGTAATGATCAGGAGTAAAGTGTATTAGCATTTATGTATTGAATATACAAACTAATTTTGGAGTGTATGTTCCTATCCGTGGATGTACTAGGCATTTATGTATGTTTAATGCAAGTAGGTAGATTTAAATGATAAATTAGACAGTTTTATAAGTTTAGGAGGGAAAATGGAGGATAGAAACCCTCACCCTTGTATATTTGAAACATAATTCATAATTTTGTATGATGTAGAGATCCAAAGGAGAATTGAAGAGAACAAAGGATTTTTATGCATTTAGTTGTTATTTTCCATGTACAAGAGCACTTGAATTAATAGAAGAAAGATTTGATTCCAAATCTATGTGTGTGTTATGGTTGTTGGAACCACCTATTGAATGGTATGTTGCAGGCTTGTTTATATTCTCTGTTTGCATTTTATTTCAATGCTATGTGTGTGCATATGCTCTGGGATTCTTTGTTAAATGTTTGAATTCTGGATAAGGGGAGAATGAGTTTCAGTTGTTTCTCTTTCTGAGAACTCCTGCAAAGAGTGTAGTGGAGGGTCCATAAGGAGTGTGTCGACTAGGTTCTAAAATTCATCTCAGAACCCTCAGAAGAGACTCAATTGTGATTTTATAGGCAGGAGTGATAAAATAACACAGAGATGTGAAAAGTGTGCATAGGCTGGGAGAAGGGAACAAATTTCTTCAAACTCACAGAGGAGTTGAAGAATTCTTTGTTGCAAGGAGTGCATAGAGCTTCCCTCGAAGGATAACTGTGAGTTATCTCTAAGTGTGAAATATTTGACCATAGAGAAGGATTGAAGCCCAGAATTCACCAAGGAAAGGTCGAAGACTTGGACAATCAATTTCGTTTGAAGGTCACAAAGGGTGAGCGAAGGTTGAATTGGATCGAAATCAAGAAAGGAGTAGTTCCAAGTGCCTTTGCCAAAGTTCAGAATCGAAGTTTTTCAAGATAGAGACGGATGGTCTAAATTCTCCGTGGAGAACTCGCAAGATCACGAGGACCGTAGGATTGATAGGAGTTGCAATATGGTTAAAGGATGGAGAAACCCATTACCCATAAGTCGAGTGTTAACATGAGATGTTTATCGCAGCTTACCCCATGCCATTTGATCATTTCGTGAATTTGGAGTTCATGAGTTTGGAGGATAGGACAAATTCTTGGTCACTCCAAGTCCTGAGTCTCGAAGTTTCAAGTGCCGAGGGTTCATGTGGACAGGTGGCACATCCCGTAAGAGGAGACCACGTGGGTGACAGGTTGCACAAACATACAATACATAGAAAAAGGTCGAAGTGCATGATGGTGGCATACACACGTCACTTTGGAGGACTTAACACCCTGTTGACTTATCTCATTTTGAGGATTCACAAGGGAGGAGAACGAGCGTTCAACACTCCAACTCACAAAGTTTCAAGTTGCGAGACATGCTAGAGTTAAGCTCTAGCTGACAGTCACTTGAAAAGGCACTAACGAGGAGGATCCATACCCATATCGCATCTCAGGTATCAGAGGTTTGGAGAAACAGGAATCGAGAGTCTTCGACTCTCCAACTCGCGAGATCATGAGCCACGAAAGGAGATTGCACTAAGGCCTTAGTCATGGTAACTTTTTCAAGGGGATGAAGGGAGGGGGCTTATCCCTTACACCCATTCAGAGCTTCGCATCTCGACTTTTGCAGAGAGTGGTGGCATTGGGTTGAAAGAGTCCAACTCATGAGACCTGAAAATAATTTTTGGTCTTAATCAAGGGATTTGATTAACTCTTGTCGTGGTTTAGAGAAGATCCTATGTAGATCTCAACCGAAGGGTCAGGTGTCTGCACCAGTTTTGGTATCAAAGAATAAAACAAATTCTTTGCTTTCTATAGCAGAGAGAAAAGATGAATTTTACAACCATGTCATCGAGAAGAAGAGAAAGGCCAATTCCTGATCTAGCAGTGGAAAGAGAGATGCATGAATTACGTGCCAGGCTAGATGCCATGGAGATGGAACAAAGGAAAAAAATCGACGCTAGATATATCAATGAAGCTGAAAGTGAAAATGAAGCTGGAAACAAAGGAGAAGAAATTGCAGTCGAAGATGATACAAAAGAACGCTTATTTAGAGTTGTTGCAAGGATAGGTGCCAGGGGAAAAATAGACATTCCAATGTACAAAGGAAACTTAGACATTGAGGAGCTGTTGGATTGGTTTAGAGATTTGGACAAATACTTCGACTACGAGGATGTTGAAGAAGATAAGAAAGTTAAGCACGCAGTCACTAGACTGAAGGTACATGTAGCACTGTGGTGGGATGAACTACAGGCTGACAAGAGTTGCAAAGGCAAACAAAGAATAAAAAGCTAGGACATAATGGTCGCAAAAATGAAGGATAAATTCATACCCAGAGATTATCAAATCAATATGTTTCGGAGGATGCATAATTTGAGGCAGAAGATGATGACAGTGAAAGAATACACCGAAGAGTTCTACAGGATAAACATCAGAGAAGGTCATCGGGAGAGCGATGATGAGAAAGTTTCTAGATATATGAATGCTCTATGATATGACATTCAGGACGATATTATCATGATGACCATCCAAAATGTAGAAGATGCTTATCATATGGATATGAAAGATGAAGAAAAGTTGAGTTGAAAACAAGGTCAAAGAGGCCAAGGCATAAGTCAAAGAAGAGGCAAGGAAATTACCCAGGACATAACTCAGAAGTCTAAAAATGAGGGGAAGAAACCTCCAACTCAATCAAAGAGAGGAGGAAGCTCACAAGGGAGACAATATGTTGATTGAAACACTTTTCCTTGAGCCAGAGGAAGAGGAAGAGGAAGAGGAGGTGAAGTGAAATGCTTTGTCTGTGGAAAAATCGGACACAAATCCTATCAGTGTCCAGATAGGAAGAAAGAGGGTGGTGAAACTCACATTTCCGAAGCTCAAGGGAGGAATGTTGAGGTAGAAGACGTTGAGGGTGGAAGATCCTTGATGATGATGAAAGTTCTCTTGAAGCTGGAGAAGGAGGTAGAGAACCCAGCCCAAAGAAACATTCTATTTCAGACTGCTTGTAAAACCAAAGACAGGGTATGCAAAGTCATAGTAAGAGCGGTATCAAAGACAATCTTGTGTCTAGAGAGATGGTAGAAAAGATGGATCTAGAGCTAGAGATGGAGACTGTTGCGCATCCCAACCCATACAAAGTTTTGTGGCTACAAAAAGGACATCATGTAAATGTCACTAAACAATGTTTAGTTGAATTCAAAATAGGAGGATATAGAGGTGAGATTTTGTGTGATGCCATTCCAATGGATGTCTTTCATCTATTGCTGGGTAGACCATGGAAATATGATACAAATGTGGTGCATTATGGGAGGAAGAACACATACACTCTGGAAAAAAATGGTAGAACACATACATTGCTGCCAATTAAGGATAAAGAGGTGAAAACAAAGATGAACAATACTATACTTCTCATAAGTGGGAAGGAGCTTCTTGATGATGTCAAGAAAGATGAAGAAATTCAGTTTTTTGTGGTAAGAAAACCTAGAGTCGTCTTGACCAGTACTAAGATAGATGATTTACTAGAGGAAATTTAGGAATTGCTAGAGGAGTTCACTGACATTGTGTTGGACGAATTACCTTGTTCATTGCCACCCATCAGGGGAATAAGTCATCATATCAATCTTATATCGGGGGTGATTCTACCAAACAAAGAGGCATACAGATTGATGTCGCGGGATAATGAAGATGTTAAAAGATAAGTCCAGGATTTGATGGAAAAAGGATTGGTTAGAGAAATCTTGAGTCCATGCATTGTACCTATAGTGCTAAGTCGAAAGAAAGATGGTGGTTGGAAAATGTGTACAAACTCGAGGACCATAAATAAAATCACCATCAGGTATAGATTTCCTCTACCCAGGATGGATGACTTGATGGATTGCTTGAGTGGAGCAAATTTTTTTTCAAAAATTGATTTGAAAAGAGGATATCATTAGATAAGAATGAGGGAAGGTGATGAATGGAAAACAACATTCAAAACAAATGAAGGTTTGTACAAATGGATTGTCATGCCATTTGGCTTGACAAATGCACCGAGCACCTTTATGAGGTTGATGAATGAAGTCTTGAAGGATTTCATTGGAAAATTCATGATTTTATATCTGGATGATATACTAATTTTCAGTAAAACTGAAGCAGAGCACTTAAAACATTTAGCTTCTGTGATGAGGAGATTGCAGCAAGAGAAATTGTTGATCAATATGAAGAAATTGTCATTCATGAGGACATAAATCATTTATTTGGGTTTTGTTACCTCTGCAAATGAATTGAAAATGGATCCTGAGAAGATAAAGGAGATTAGAGATTGTCCATCGCCAAAGACTATTTTCAAAGTTCGAAGCTTCCATGGATTGGCTAGTTTCTACAGGAAATTCATCTGAAACTTCAACAGAATCAGTGCACCAATGATGGATATGGTGAAGAAGTGACATAAATATTTTCATTGGACAGACAAAGAAGAGAAGAGATTCAACCTGCTGAAGAAGAAGATCACTGAGCAACCAATTCTGGTTTTGCCAGATTTTAGCAAAACATTTCAAGTCAGGTGTGATGCGAGTGGATTTTCCATTGGAGCGGTCTTAATCCAAGACAACAGGACGATCGTGTATTTCAACAAAAAACTGAATGAAGAAAAGATCAAGTACTCCACATATGACAAAGAATTATACGCAGTCATACAAGCGTTGAAGAAATGGAGGCATTATTTGGTTCCCAAAGAGTTTGTTTTGTACATCGATAATCACACTTTGCAATTCGTCACTCGACATAAGAAGTTGAACCAAAAACATGCTAAATGGGTTGAGTTCATGAAGAATGTTAATTTTGTGATTAAACATATTTCTAGAACTGCTAACAAAGTGGTTGACGCTTTGAGCATGGAATCTTTGCTATTACAGGAATTCAGAGTCAAGACTTTGGGTTTTGATAACCTCAAAGAAATGTACAAGGATGATCCAGATTTCAAAAAATCATATGAGGCGTCTAAGAATCCAATTTTTCAGGGACAATAGCCAATGGAATGAGTATATGATCCTGGATGGATTATTGTTCAAAGGCAATCAACTATGTATTCCGAAATGCTCCATGAGGGAGAATTTGTTGAAGGAAAAGCACAGTGGAGGATTGGTCGAACACTTAGATCATGATAGAACATTCTTGAATTTGAATGGCTCATATTACTAGTTGGGGATGAGAACAGATGTGAAGAAGTTTGTAGACAGGTGTAGAATTCGCCAGCACATGAAGGGAAAAAGGTAGAAAGTAGGGTTATACCAGTCCTTACCCATACCTGAAAGGCCATGGGATGCCGTGAGCATGGATTTCATATTGGGACTGCCAAGGACACATAGGGGATATGATTCAATCTTTGTAGTGGTAGAAAGATTTTCAAATATGGCACATTTCATACCATGCCAGAAAACCAGTGACACAACTCATATTGCAAATCTGTTTTTCAAGGAAGACGTCAGAATTCACAATTTTCCAAGAAGTATCATTTTTGATCGAGACACCAAGTTCGTGGGACATTTCTGGAGGACCTTATGGAAGAATCTAGGGAAATTTTTTTCTTTTAGCTCAGTGTATCATCCTCAAACGCATGGATAGACATAGTTCGTGAACAAGAGCTTGGGAGATTTGCTAAGGAGACTAGTGACTGAACATCACAGTCAAGGGGATCATATTCTACCCAGGCAGAATTTGCTTACAACAATTCATTTACCAGAATCATAGAGAACAGTCCATTCCAGATTGTATATGGAATGCATCTAAGGGGAGTTTCTGAATTGAAAGATTCAGAACAAGTTGAATTCAGGAGTGCTAGTGCATAGGAATTTGCATAAGGAATGAAGGAGATTCACAACAAAATTAAGGAGCGGTTGCAGAGTTCAAGTCAAGAGTACAAGCATAGAGAAGATCAACACAGGAGAGAACTTCAATTTGAAGTTGGTGATTTGATTCTTGCACATTTGAGGAAGGAAAGGTTCCCAAGTGGAACGTATAAAAATATTAAGATGAAAAATATTGGACCATACAAGGTTATAAGGAAATTCAGGGAAAACGCATATGAGATTGAATTACCCGATGGGGTCGGAATCTCACCGATATTCAATGTCGTGGATGTGTACCCTTACAGAGATGAAGAAGAAGGAGTAGAAGATGAACAAGAAAATATTCAATGGACAAAACAAATGTATGTATCTAAAAAGCCACAGATGGAAAGCATAATTGAAAGAGGATTAGCAAAAAGCCAAAAGAAAAGAGTATTTTGAATACTTGGTCAAGTAAAAAGGACATCCATTTGAAGATTCTAGCTAGGAGAATGAAGCAAAAATTCAAAGGCATGGACAGACCATGCAAGATCTCATGAACAAGAGTTCATGAAAATTTTCAAGTGAGGGAGTATGATGCAGGAGCATCGTATAAATCCCAAGTGCATGCCTAAAGCCAAGGAGACAACTGGATGCACAGATTTTGTTTGAACACGTTTTTGTGAAAACATTTTGAATTTTAAAATCTGAAACATTAATGTAATGATCAGGAGGAAAGTGCATTAGCAGTTATGTATTGAAGATCCAAACTAATTTTGGAGTGTATGTTCCTATCCGTGGATGTACTAGGAATTTATGTATGTTTAATGCAGGTAGGTAGATTTAAATGATATATTAGACAGTTTTAGAAGCTTAGGAGGGAAAATGGAGGATAGACACCCTCACCCTTGTATCTTTGTAACTTAATTCAGAATTTTGTATGTTGTAGGGATGCATAAGAGAATAGAAGAGAACAACGAAGTTTTATGCATTTAGTTGTTATTTGCCATGTACAGGAGCACTGTAATTAATAGAAGAAATCTTTGATTCCAAATCTATGTGTGTGTTATGGTTGTTGGAACCACCCGTTGAATGGTATGTTGCAGGTTTGTTTATATTCTCTATGTGCATTTTATTTCAATACTATGTGTGTGTGTATTCTCTGGGATTCTTTGTTAAATGTTTGAATTATGGATAAGGGGAGAATGAGTTTCAGTTGTTTCTCTTTTTGAGAACTCTTGCTAAGAGTGTAGTTGAGGGTTTGCAAGGAGTGTGTCGACCAGGTTCTGAAATTCATCTCAGAACACTCAGAAGAGACTCAATTGTGATTTTACAGGCAGGAGTGCTAGCAAAGCATAGAGCTGTGCAAAGTGTGTGCAGGATGGAAGACAGGAACGGATTTCTTCAAACTCATACAGGAGTTGAATATTTCTCTGTTGCAAGGAGTGCACAGAGCTTCCCTCGAAGGATAATAGTGAGTTATCTCTAAATGTGCAAGATTCATGCATAGAGAAGGCTTGAAGCCTAGAATTCGCCCAGGAAAGGTCAAAGACCCGGACAATCAATTTTGTTTGAAGTTTGCAGAGGGAGAGTGAATGTCGAATTGAATTGAAATCAAAAAAGGAGCAGGTCCAAGTTCCTTTGTCAAAGTTCAGAATCGAAGGTTGTCAAGACAGAGATAGACAATCTAAATTCTCCGTGGAGAACTCACGAGATCGCGAGGACCATAGGATTGACAGTAGTTGCAAGACAGTTAGAGTCCAGATAAACCCATCACCCATGAGTCGAGGTTTAAGGTGATCTGTTGATTGCATCTTACCCCACACCGTTGGATCATTTCATGAATTTGGGGTTCGTGAGTTTGGAGGATAGGCCAAATTCTTGGTTGCTTCAAGTCCCGAGTTGCAAAGTGTCAAGCGTTGAGGGCTTTTGTGGATAGGTGGCATGTTTCGTAAGTGGAGACCACATGGTTGATAGGTGGCACAAACATACAACGTGTAGAAAAAGGTCAAAGTGGGTGACAGGTGGCGTACACGCGTCACTATGGAGGAGTCAACACCCTATTGACTTGTCACATTTTGGGGATTTGCAAGGGAGGAGAACAAGCATTCAACACTCCAAATCATAAAGTCATGAGTTGCAAGAGGTGCTATAGTTAATATCTAGCCGATAGTCACTTGTAAAGGTGCTAACGAGGAGGAGCCATACCTGTATCGCATCTCAGATATTGGAGGTTTGGAGCAAGAGGAGTTGAGAGTCTTCGACTCTCCAACTCATGAGATCACGAGCCATGAAAGGAGCTTGCACTAAGGCCTTGGTCGTGGTCACTTTTCCAAGGGGCTTAAGAGAGGGGGGCTATCCCTTATGCCCATTCATAGCTTCGCATCTCAGATACTACAGAGAGCGGTGGCATTGGGTTGAAAGAGTCCAAATCGTGAGCCCCAGAAATCATTCGTGGTCTTATTCAAGGGTTTTTCTTAACTCTTGTCATGGTTTAGAAAATATCCTACGCGGATCTCGGCCCGAGGGTCAGGGGTCTGCACTATAAACACACAAAAATCACTTAAATACATCCATAAATTCAAATTTGAGACTTTATGATCATTGTAAATGTTCAAATATCATTCAAAATGTTATATAAGCTTGATTACAATGTGTATAGAGTATTCTCCATCTAGATTTGTTTTTTCAAATAAGATAATGGATTTGTCAAATTCACCTACATTTAACTTAATTTTTAAATTGGATTGATAGATTCTTTAGAATTAGATAGAGGGTGTTGACCATGATGTTACTCTTGCATAAATATTTTGTCAAAAATATGGAATTGACCTAGTACATGTTGTTTTAGTTTCCATAGGTTTTGAGGTTCATGAGAGATATTATCATTTTCATATGATGTTCATCACATTATGTGGGTTGTTACTTATACCATGAGATTGGTATTTTAGGATGTATGTGACTTGTTCATATTTATATATTTATGAATTTTATAGATGTGATTCACTTGTGACCCATGAAACTTCCAAAACTAGATCCTATGAGACCACATACCTCTTCTTTCTATCACCCTTCGACTAGGATATGAATCACACAAGGCTCTCGAGTAGTTCTAGTGTCCAATTTAAGAACAAACCTCATATTGGTTCTTAGAATGGGCCAATTGGTACCCCTTTCCCTCTAGGGCACTAGTTTTTGTTGGAAATATTGTCATTGATGGCAAAGGCTGAGGCAAAAGAGTTTTCATGTAGAGTTTTATGTAAGAAAATTAGTGTATGGTTGAGTTTTGGATGGGCGTGTATGATCGTTGAAGAAGGTCGCCGACAGCCATCAGATCTGCAGAATCTAGGAGGAAGATAAGGAAGATAGCGTGTGGGCCATCCTGGAGGACATGTAGTAGGTGCTTCATCGGAGAATCGAGAATCGGAGTTTCGCGAGTCTCGTGAACAAGTGCATCAGACATCGTGATATAGGATTTCTTGATAGCGTGTGGGCCACCCTGGAGGACAGGTGGCAGGTCAAAGGCCCATTGGAGGACCAACGTATCGGAAATCGACAAATCGATATTCTTGTGAACGAAGGATCGGGGAAATCCCTAAAGGAAACCCCAACGCGGAATCTAAACCGTCCATTCGGTGGGATGCATGTCAAGAGTACGAAGGAAGTCGGAATAAGGACACATGTCACACGATCGTGCACATCGAAGATCCGAGACACCAGGCATTGGGACTTGCAGGTCTCGAAACCCCATAAAGATAAAGAGTCGTCCATCTGGAAGGACGTGTGGCAAAGGATCGGGTGCCGTCGACACTTTGTCCATTAGGAAATCGGAGATCCCGGAGATAAGGGATTTGTGCACTGTGAAATCATGATCAGTGAAACCCCGATCAATGGGGAAAAGTTGTCAACACAACAGAGAAGGAGGACAACAATGCAGTGGAGAACAACTATCAGCATAAAGGAGCGTCAGGATTTGGACAATCGGGAATCACGCGGGTGTATGCATTGAGGCATCACAAACCCCGTAGCCCCGATGGGGTAAGTTTGTGGTCACGGTGTGAAGGTCACATTGACCGAGAGCTAAGCTTAGGAGGGCTAGCGTATGGAATGCCGAAACCCAATTTAAAAAGGTGCGCGTAGGTTTAATTCAATTTTTAAAAAGGGGCTAGATTTCCCCTGAGCAATAAATATGGGATCCGATGAGTGTTGAACGGTTCCTAGACTCATGGGCTTAAGAAGGGGTCGATGCCCTTTCTACAGTTGATCCTAAAAAGGAAAAGTAGGGCGATAAGGATGGTGAGAGGTTGCAGCGGTCCTTTTTGGAGGATGTGGAGGCCATTTTCTGATAGTAGGCACATCTATAGGTCGTTGAGGTCATTTGTGCAGGCTGCAGAAAATTTTGAGGTGGGAGGAACCTCATTGTAGCAGTTGGGTGGAAGATCTACAATGAATCCAGGTAAGTTACTATAGATCTGAACTGCTCAGTAACACATATTATTATTGATCAATAAAAAGGGGGAAGTATATATATATATATATATATATATACAAGTCATTCACATTAAAGATGCATATGAAAGCTAGGATCTCTGATGAAGGATGTTGAATGCATATTGAAGTCTGGGTTATTGTTGATATTCTAAAGTTTTGGGCAAAATATGTTTGCTGACAAATGTACAAAGGGTTGAAACTATCTGATCCAGTGTGAAAATTGATGAAATGCGATCAGAAGCATGTCTGAGGGTTAAAGTCTTCAGTAGAAGCACCCTACCAGTAGAAACTGGTGAGATTTTCAGAGGGTTGAAGCTCCCTTCCAGGAAAGACTAGTAAACAAGAGAAGGTTGCAGCCTTCTGTAGGTAGAAGCCTGCGTACTAGTATGAGTCTGCACTAGTACAATGTTGTAAAACATTTTCTTAATGATAATTATTGAAGACAGAGACAACGATAGCGGTGGTTTTCTCCCGATTTGGGTTTCCACCTTAAATCCTGGTGTTCATGTGTCTTACTCATGTGCGTTGGCTTACTTTGTTATTACTGCACTGAATTAATGCTAATAGACACCTGATGAATAAAGAAATTCATTATAAGATCTCTGAATACACTCTTGTTTCATTAAGACTATACAATAACTAGTCTTTACAAAGTAGCCTAAGGTTTTTCAGTGAAAGAAAAGAGAAAATTAATTGATTTCTCAAATACTGATTCACCCCCCCCCCTTTCAGTATTTCTCAACAATTGGTATCAAAGCCTGGTCCTTCTGAAAAGGCTTAGCCGCTAGAAGGAAGATCAATCAAAATGAGCAATCAAGATAGAATACCATCTATCAGGCCTCCACTCTTCAATGGAAACAATTTAATCTTCTGGAAAATAAGGATGCGATCTTATCTTCAGTCTCTGGGAGCAGATGTATGGGCTATTGTTGAAGGATGATATCAATATCCATCTGCAGTACCAACAGATCCAATAGAAAGAAAAACCTACGAAACAAATGCAAAAGAAGTCAATGCTTTGTTAGGAAGTCTAACTGAATCAGAATTTGTCAAAGTCATGTAGTTGAACACAACAAAGGACATATGGGACAAAATCATTCTGAGTTATGAAGGTGATGCAAAGGTAAAAAGTGCTAAACTGCAAACCCTCATAATTCAATATGAGAATCTTAAAATGAATAATGAGGAAAGCATTGCCAATTTATTTTTACGTCTTGATGATATTGTAAATCGCATGAGAAATCTGGGAGAAACAATAACCGAATCTACTTTGGTTGAAATTTTTTTAAGATCTCTAACTGCAAAATTTGAGTCAAAAGTATCAGCGCTTGAAGAAAAGAAGGATTTTAAAAATCTTACTATGGTACAACTACATGGCATAATAACTTCTTATGAAATGAGAAGAGGAGGACCATCTGAATTCAAAGAAGTAGTCTTTAGAACTTCTACAAAAGGAATGGAAGTACAAATAACAGAAGGATCATGGTATATCTCAGAGGAAGATGAGAGAAACTTCGTAAGGAAACTTCAAACTGGGACAGGATGGTTCATAGGTAAGCTTCCTTTCAAATGTTTTGATTGTGGAAGAGTTGGTCATTATGATGCTAAGTGTCCTTATAAAGAAACACATAAAAAAGGGAAGGAAGCAACAAGAAGGAATAAGAATCATTTTAGATCTAAACAGAGTTTCTATACTCATGAAGATAGTGATGGGTTATCTGATAGTGAGGAAGAATGTGAACAAGACCTTAGACTTCTCATAGAATTTGAAAAAGGATCTATATAAGAAAAGGATACTTTTGAGGATGCTTTAGAAGAAAGTGACTTTCTTGATGAAAACAATAAACTCAAAATCTGTTTAGAAGAGAGTAAAATTACTATAGAAACTCTAAAAAATCAGCTTGAGGAAAAGGAGAAACATAATGAGAAATTAGAGTGTGAAGTAGTAAGTCTAAGAAAAGAACATGAGAAAGTAAAGACTCTGAATCTTAGATTTGCTAAAGGATCTGAAACCTTAGATGAAATTATCAAGGTACAAAGTTCTCCTCTCATAAAGACAGGCCTTGGATATACTGGAGAATCTTCTCAGTCTTCAGCACCAAATTATCTAAATGTAGTTACAGCTAGTTTACAAGATGCTGCCACTCAGCAAGGGAATAAAGAATCTTCACAGGTAAGGCATGATCATCTCAATTCAAAAAACACAAACAAGAATGCCTTTCAAGGAAACTCCAATCAACAAGTAAATTCATATAGAAGATTCTATGATCGCAAAAATTTCTTCTTCAATGGTCAATGCTTCTCATGTCACAATTTTGGTCATAAAGATGCTCAATGTGTTGCATATAAAACTATCATGACAAGAGAATCAAGAAAGAAAAGGATTGAATTGGAAACAAAGAAGAATACTTATAACTTTTCTCCTCTTCAAAATGAAGTTGAATGTGCTTATGGCAATAACTTTGGCCATGAAGAATCTGAATGCAGGAGCAAAATTCAGCTAAAAGGACATGTTCCTTCAAGCTCCAAAGTATGGAAAAAGAAAGAACTATATGTTGAAAATTGTGGCATAGCTTTATTTGCAGAAGATGAAAAAACCAATGGTACATTGAGAGTGGATGCTCAAGACACATGATAGGTGACAAAGACAAACTTCTTGCATATAGTACTCTAGAAAAAGAAAAGAAGGTTACATTTGGAAATGATACTCCTGCGGTTATTAAGGGAAAAGGGTCTTCTCTTCTAAAAGAAAATGTGAAAGCTAATGAATTCATGTATGTGGATGGATTAAAGAATAACTTGTTAAGTGTAAGTCAAATGTGTGATCAAGGAACTGAAGTTGTCTTTAGTTCAAAAGAATGTGTGGTATGTGATCTTGATACAGGCAAAGCTATTATAAAAGGAAAAAGAACTCCTTACAACCTATATATATTAAAGAACAACAAAGAACAATGTTACTTGAGTAAATCTTCAGAAAATTGGCTATGGCATAAAAGATTGGGGCATCTGAGCTTCTCTCAAATCAACAAATTAAGAAGATTTAAAGTTGTTCGTGATTTTCCCAGCATTACTCTACCTGAGAATATCATATGCAAATCGTGCCAATTCGGCAAGAAAACCAGAGTGCAGTTTAATGCCAAAGAAGGATCATCAAGTAAGCCTCTTGAACTCATTCATACTGACATATGCTGACCTATGAGGAAAAAGTCACCACATGGTGAAGAATACTATATCTAATTCATTGACGATTTCTCTAGAATGTGTTGGATTGGACTGCTTAAACATAAAGATGAAGCATTTGAGAAGTTCCAGATCTTCAAAGCACTAGTTGAGAATGACTTAGATATAAAAATAAAGTGTCTCAGATTTGATCAAGGAGGAGAATATACATCCAATGAATTCATTGAATTTTGTGAACAACATGGCATAAAAAGATAGTTTTCTGTAGCAGGCACTCCACAACAAAATGGTGTTGCAGAAAGAATGAATAGAGCAATTCAACAAATGGCTAGAGCTATGCTTGATGATTCTGGAACACCTGATACATTTTGGGGAGAAGCAGCACATACATCAGCAAATATTATGAATAAAGCACATGTTCGTGTAAATGGTGATAAAACTCCTTATGAACTATGGTATGGAAAACCTCCCACTGTAAAACATTTTAGAGTCTTTGGAAGCAAATTCTTTATCAAAAATAATGATGAAAAACTTGGCAAATTTGAACCAAGAGAGGATGAGGGAATATTTCTTGGTTACTCCTCTAGGAGTAAAGCATATAAATGTTACAATAAAAGGCTATAACATCCTGCTCTGGTGCGCTTACAAAACTTATTCTTTGAGGACACTTGCTCGCAAGTGATCTGGATTTTTATGATGATAAAACATTTATCCTTCATTATGATGCGTTAAGATAGATGACAGGATGTTTTTACTACTTTGATGTAGACAGGTGCTACTGACTCAGTTTATTTGAGTGTGCAGGGTTTTTGACCTGGAGGATGCAGAGGCATCGACGGAACCCTTGGACTCCGGATTGAGTCAGGGAGTGTGATATTGAGTTGATTTATTTACCATGATATTTATTGATTTGATGATATGTTTTTGACATGTTTTGACATGATGGTTGATGATGCACGCTGACGATAGCTTGCTGACTAGACTCACATATGGAGTAAAGGGGCCACACATGAGTTCCAGAGAGGATGAGGGAGAGGTGTGGATAGTAGCCCTACCACAGCCTACTAGAACTCCCACCATGGCTCGAACTATAGGTTAACGATTACCTAGTTCGAGAGGATCCACGATGCCGTGAGGGAAAACTGCGATAGTTGCTCATGATGATTCTAAGGGGCATGCAATAAGGAGGGGGACTTATTCCTTAGATCCCTTAGTCTCCCACAAGTTCACCTAGAGGAGTGTTGACTCCAGGGGTTATAGATGTCTACCAATCAGTCAAGTCGACGAGTGGCACCCTTGGAGCACGTGGTGCATCCTGAAGGGCACATCGCGCAAAAGAGACACAAGTTGGCGAGTGGCACCCTTGGAGCACGTGGTGCATCCTGAAGGGCACGTTGTGCAACAAAAATAAACAAGGCGAGTGGCACCCTTGGACCACGTAGTGCGTCCTGAAGGGCACGCCGTAGTGAGGGTGATGATGAGACAAACCTAGATGACCCTAAAGACCTTAACGCCTGAAGAAATTATCAAAATGACTCCAATAATTAATTGTCACCCAGTTCAAATCTAAACCTAATTTAAAACATCTCTAAGATAAAATTTTCATAGGCCCTAAGAAAAGATCCTACAAAAAATAAACATAAGGGCGTAAACTAAAACCCTCCTAAGTGTTAGTTAAAGTCTTTTTAAATTAAGGGGGGGTAAAGTAATGAGGGAGATAAATTAATTGAAACCCATGGTTATTAAATGATAAAGAAGAAATAAAACAAATTGAAGTGTGGGAGTATAAAAGTAGGATTTTAAAAATATAATGAAAAGACTATTAAGCTCATTTATCTTTTTGGGTTTAAAAGAAAAAAAAAAGGGGGAAAGGAATAAATAATATAAATAAGGAAACTTGTAATAAAGGAAACTTAATAAAGGAAACTAGGGGACATAGGGTAAAAATCAAAAAGGAATCAACAATTAATAACTGTCTATAATGAATTGAAATAGAAAATTCTTTTAGGGAAAGTTATTAAAAGAAGGTGAGGGGATCTAGGAACCCTAGGAGTAATTTTAGGAGCGACTATAGGGGGGTGAGGGAATTGAGTCTTTTAATATTTTTAAAGAAAATAAATTTTGGAGAAATGTGGGGGATGAGTGACACTTGGATGACAGAGAATTTTTAGAGGTTTGTCAATAAAACTTAAATTAATAATGATTTAGGAAAGTAGGTGGGTCTCAAATTTCTATAAAAGAAAGGGAAATTGGAGGAAGAAAGAAGAATGGTTAGCGTAACGTTACGCTGCTGGATTGAGGCTTGACTGTTTTCTTGTGAGGAGTTTGGAATTTCTCAGCTGTATTGGAGTGGTATCTCCACCTTGGAGGCGAGCTGAGAAGCTAGTCTTATCTCTGGATCTTGTGTGGCCCCTTTGCGGCTCGAGTGGCTAAGGGGGAAGCAGAGTACCCCTAGCGATTGGCTGGGAGGTACCGGTGAGGTTGATAAGGTCGGAAAGCAGGAGCAGTAAGGAGCGCGGGACATCAATCGAGGCACGGACATCAATCAAGGCGATCGAAAGGGAAAAAGCTACGTGCGTTATTTGGTAGTGGAATGCTTGGATGTAATTCTTCGCTGTAATATTGTTGTTGTATATCCTTTTCATTCATCTCTTGGGACTGTACAAAATCATTTCTGCTATAATTCTAGACTGTATAAAATCATTCTGCTGTAATTCTGGACTGTGCAAATTTAAATGATGGTGCAGGAATGTGTAATTGTTAATATTTGTTGTTATGGAAATTTGACCGTGGGTTGTTTTGGGGCGATCAATTCTGTGGGCATTTTCTTTATTTACTGTGGGCCTTCTGTGGTGGGCATTTCATCTTATAAGATTTCGGTCAGGTATTTTAAGTTTAATGTCATTCATTTGCTTAAGCTACTTTCATTTCATTGGTGTTTCCTGGCAATTTGTTTTACCTTCTGGCAAATCATTTTAACCTGGTAGTTCATTTTAATCCTGGAAATTCATTTTATATTCTGGCAATGCGTTTATGTGGGGTGTTTAAACGATTTGTGTTGTCTGCGTTTAACATCTTTTCTAGTTTTATGAATTTGGCCATTTGAGATTTGGATTTCATGTTTGTTAGTTTTCGATTCACCTCTATCAATAATGAGATCAGCTGGGACAGGCACAGGACTGGCATTTTAGCCAAAGAAATTCGAACTAATATTGTTCTTACCATATTGAATAAATTTCTGACCAGTACAATATGGGAATTTTAGATAACGAAATTCGAGCTGAATGATTCTGGCAATATCTATACAAATCGCGAACTGGTACGAATTTGGGCATTCCAGATTTCGATTATGCATTCACGATTTTTCGTTTGGGCATTTTGCATTCTGGGTTTGGCATTGGGCTTTCTGGTTTCGAATTTGCATCCTTGGGACTATTGGTTTCATTTTACATTTGTGTTTGGGCGTTTTTCTTTCTCTGTGGGCGATGGGGAGAAGGACCTTCGAACAACCCATGTTATCCCTTAAAACTCAGCGACTCACCCTTTAACTTTCTCTGCGTCTTGCATCTCTCCCTGCATATAACATTCGTTTTGCGTCCATAATGATGTGTCTATTATAACCTCTGTCCGCGTGTTAAATCCCCCTTTCTACACCTCACCAGTCATATGTTTAATTCATTGTTTGTCAAAATCGCATTTATTATGTCTGAGTCGATGGTAAGAGGGGTGTTTCAGTCCGGTTGTCTTGGGTAATTTCCTTGTTCCATGTTGTATTCGGTATAATTTTCCCCTTTTGCGCCCTGGTGAGATTTAATGCAAATCGCCATTCATTGCTAAACTATAGGGTCCCTGCTAATTTAATGCGATACTGTTGATATAAGGTAACTGCATGGCTATTCATTGGTCACTTTTCAAACATGGTTCAGGGCGCAATATAATTGAAAGATTTAGTAGATTCAGCTTAAATGATATTTTAATGTAGGATGTTAGATATATCAGATATTCAAGTTTTAAATCTCTGTCCTTTATGAAAGATTTTTTTTTAGTATTAGGTACATCATGGAAGATATGAAAACGTTCAATCCTTGCCCCTTTGAAAGATGTTCAAACTTGGGCCTTATAGATATGTTTGTGTAGTCTCAAAATAGAGGGATGAGTCCATATATTTTTAATAAGATTTAGTACATTCAAATTAAATGATATTTAAAAATGCATATATATCACTGTCAAATATACATGCAATCATTGTCAAATACATAGGTATGAAATCATCATTACTAATTATGCTGTTTCTATGAGAATAGTTCTGCCTTTATTACAGTTATCTTCAACCACACATAAGTTGTTACATATTGTACTATAGCTGTCTAGTTATGCTATTGTTGGGAAGGATATGCTTATTCCTTTCATGAATAGTGATATTGTTTTATTCTATTGGAAGTAAGTGGTTTATTACCGTTGCCTAGTTTTATTGTTTTAATGGTGATAATGGTTAAAGTAGTATTGATGTATGTGGTAATAATTGTTAAGTGATATCAGTGAAAGTAATATGGTGTTAATGGTAGTATGTTAAATAATCATGGCCTTATAAGGTAGAAATGTTAAAGTAATTATCGAAATAATGTAGTGGAGTGAAATGTTATGTTAGTGAATATTAATTCAATAGTACGTAATGAAGTGAAAGGCACTAAATTGTTATGTTAATGCTTGGGCCAAAGCCCAGGCTAAGTCTATTAGGGTGCTTGGATTGATTAATGGATGTAATGTCTGATGTTAAATCTTATGGACTTGCAATAGGTAAAGGAAGAATGTTATGGCATACATATGTCATTGAATAATTGCTTATAATTTCGTAATTGTAATATATTGTTGAAATATGAAATTGTATTGTTCTTACCATATAAACAAATTGCAAGGTTAGAGTTGAAATGTATGACCATTATTTTTATTTCAATGTTATTGTAATTAGAAATGAAATGATATGGTTATGTTATTATAATGTTAGTGTAAACTATTGATATTGATAAGACATACATGGTGGAATGTCTTGGATTACATACAATAAATTACTCGGAGTTAGTAAATAAGGGTTGTTGATTCATTTGAATAATGTTGAACTTGGGTTTCGTTGTCAGAGTCCTTTCGACACGCACCTTCCGTAAGGGACATATTTGTTCTTCTTGTTTATGTTGTACTGGATAGTATTCAGTTGGTTGCTTGGTCGGTTGTGTCGGGTGGGATATAGACACCTCTTGTAGCTTAGTATGTATGTCTGTGTGTGATTCCGGTGGAAGGAATCCAGTGCTGTATCAAGAGTCTCGCGCCCTTTAAAGGTAGGGTTTCCACTCTTGCGACACACCTGACAGAGGTTACTAGTTTCTGCCTGAGCAGTCAGCCAGGAGCCTATCTAATATTCTTTCAAGAAGACATAAGACTAAAAGCCTTTCTTTTCTGTGCAGAAATAGTAAACTCTACTATTGGATTCTTCCATCTGTGACTGTACCATATTTAACACCTGGTGTCATTTTCTGTTTATAGCTTCTAGTTGTACACCTTATGTCTAGGGTCATTTATTGCTTGTTGTCACTGTGATATGTCGGTGTCGTCTTGTTGTTTTCATCTTGCTTGCGTCTTGTTCTAGGAGGTTACTAGTTTCTGCCTGAGT
This sequence comes from Picea engelmannii, assembly GCA_009831015.1. NCBI lineage: Eukaryota > Viridiplantae > Streptophyta > Pinopsida > Pinales > Pinaceae > Picea > Picea engelmannii. The sequence continues at coordinate 667,016 of ML779052.1, forward strand.
AGTCGGCCAGGAGCCTGTCTAATCTTCTTTTGAGAAGAAATAAGACTAAAAGCCATGCTTTTCTGGGCAGAAATAGTAAACTCTACTGTTGGCTTCTTCCCCCTGTGTCCTTACTGTGCACAACCCAGTATGTCGTTAATTGTTGCATTGTGCACCTTATGCTTATGGTGGTATATTGTTTACAGTTACTCGTTCTGTGCCTTCATTCTTCTTGTGATGAACATCGCGGTTGCATCTTGTTGGTTGTCAAGTGGCGACGTAGAGTCAAGTGTGCTTGTTACTTCTACACGCACACACACACCTTAAACAAAAAAAAAAATTGCACCTATTATTAGAGTGGTTGTCATAACGAGGAGGTTGTTACATATGGTATCAGAGCGGGTTCGACCTGCGACTTGGGATTCGCTACGGCTTTTGTTGACATGATTATATTTGATTATTCTGTTGCTGATTGAGTTGATTGTGTGTGTGCAGGTAATCATGGTTAGAGGACGCCGCGGAGGCAGACAACGGGGTGCTAGGGGAGGAGGCGGGACGCCTCCAGCAACATCCATGCCTGAGGGGTCTAACCCCCAGGGAGGCGAGCAGGTTCTCAGATAGGAGCAGATCGCAGTTGCCAATGTCGTGGGGATGATGAGGTATTTTTAGCGCATGTCCAAGGCGCTGATCAGCTGATTAGACAGAGATGAGGCCAGGGCACCGACACCTGCTGAGGTTTCGTCGCGTGCACCGGCCGTTACAGGTAGCATTCACCATGAACTCGAGAAGGTGAAATTTCCCGAGTTCTTTGGTGCCCCGGATGGCGCAGCCGCTGAGGCATGGTTGGAGAATATGGAGATGTGCTTCACACTTCGTGATTATACCTCCAACATGAAGGTCTACATGGTGGTCTTTAAACTGAAGGGGAGTGCTCTTCTATGGTGGAAGATGCTCCTTCCACAGCTGAACATGGTCGTTGAAGAGGTGTCATGGGAACTGTTCAAGGAACAGTTCCAAGAGAGGTATCTTTCAGAGGAATTCATTGAGCGTCAGCTCAATGATTTCAACTCATTACGATAGGGAGTTCGTACGGTGCCCGAGTACGAGGCACGTTTTATGGAGCTACTCTGGTATGCTTTGCACCTGAACACTAAGAAGCTCAAGGTCAACCGGTTCGTGTTTGTCCTTAACGACAGCCTGCGTGCAAAGGTTAGGATCTTGATGCCTCAAACCCTGCACGACGCTGTCCAAAAGGCCCTCATAGCAGAGGAGGAGCTTATCAGCGGGGGTCAGACCAGGACTCCAGCGAGAGCTGCAGGGCAGGGTTCCTCTGGAACGTTGCAGCACCAGACACCAGCAAGACATGCACTGGGATATCGCGGCTTCCAGAGGGGATCCACACTCACTACACCTCGACGACCGCTGCCTCAGCAGTGAACACCTTATCGAGGACCACAACACTAGCAACAACGTCGCCCGCAGCAGCAGCAGTTTAGGCCTGTTTAGCAGAACAGACCAGGTTTCTAGGCCAGTGGGCCATCATCTTCTACTTCGGGCACCAGGACTACTGGGCCGAAGAAGGGGTGTTGGACATGTGGGGAGCCACACTACCAACGCGATTTTCCTATGGAGAGGACCAGAGTTTATGGATCAGCTAGACCCACTACTGTGGGAGATATGGGAAAGGCCCATCGGATTCATGCAGCGGACCTGAATAACCTCCAGGCAGAGCACCAGTCGACTTTGCTCAAGACGACAGGTACTGACACTGACCAGACCCTTAGTATTTTGATAAACCCAGGTGCTACTGAGAGTTTCATTTCTGGTGCAGCGCTAAAAAGGATTAAGGTAAAGGCAGTCGAACAGGATGAGTTTATCTTCGTAGAGATGGCTTCGGGAGACAAACAGAAGGTCGGAGGAAAGGTTATGGGTTGTTCCCTTAACCTGGGAGAGTTTGTCACGAGGGTCAACTTGTACGTCATGATCTTAGGGTCTTATGATGTTGTGATCGGTATGGATTGGTTGGAAACGCGTGAGGCGATACTCAACTGTAAGACGAAGAGGTTGAGCTTGGTCGATGATGAAGGACATAGACGGGTGATTGTAGGATGGAACCAGGGGGTATCCCTGAGGTTCGTCTCTTCCTTACAGTTACAGAAGAGTATGCGCAAGGGGTGCAAGCTTTATGCAATCCTTGCGCTAAATGAAAAAGGAGTAGCAGAAGGTCTAGAACACCTTCCGGTGGTGAAGGAGTTTTCGGACGTGTTTCCAGAGGAGTTACCTGGGATGCCGTCGGAAAAATAATTGGAGTTTACCATAGACCTGAAACCAAGGATCGAACCAATAGCGAGAATGCCTTATCGGATGTCGACCCTGGAGTTGCAAGAGTTGAAAATGAAACTGAAGGAGTTGCTGGACCTGGGACTGATACGCCCTAGTGTGTCACCGTGGGGTGCACCAGTTATTTTCATTCGGAAGAAGGATGGATCGTGGAGGATTTGCATTGAATACCATTAACTGAACAAGGCTACGATCAAGAATCAATATCCCTTACCAAGAATTGATGATCTGTTCGATCAAATGAAGGTTGTGACGGTGTTCTCCAAGATCGATTTGCAATCAAGGTATCACCAGTTACGTATCAAGGAGGATGACATCCCTAAGACCGCCTTTAAGACGAGATTTGGACATTACAAATTTACTGTTTTACCGTTTGGACTGAAAAACTCCCTAGGGATATTTATGAGCCTGATGAACGGGGTGTTTCGCGAGTACTTGGACAAGTTCATCCAAGTATTCATTGATGATATTTTGATCTACTCTCAGATGACGAAGGAGCATGACGACCACTTGCACTTGGTACTACAATGTTTATGAGAACACAAATTATATGGGAAGCTGTCCAAATGCTCTTTTTATCAATCGAGGATTCACTACTTAGGGCATGTCATCTCCGGTGAAGGTGTCGCTGTGGATCCAGCCAAGGTTGAGGCTATTATGGAATGGCTTGTGCCGACTAATGTCACAGAAGTGCGTAGTTTTATGGGTTTAGCAAGATGCTATCGACGGTTTGTCAATGGATTTTCAAAGATAGCAAATCTGATCACGAAATTGCAGAAGAAAAACAAGAAGTTTGTTTGGATAGAGAAATGCGCGGAAGCATTTAGGAGGCTTAAGGAGTTGTTGACAACAGTGCTGATACTAAAGGTCCCTGACATGGATGTAAACTTCTTGGTATGTACTGACGCATCCAAAGAAGTTTTAGGTAGAGTCTTGATGCAAGACGGACGAGTGATTGCTTACATTTCCAAGAAACTAAGAAGGCATGAGGAGAATTACGCGACGCACGATTTGGAGTTATTAGCCATCGTTTATGCCTTGAAGGTTTGGAGACACTACCTTGTTGGACGAAGATTTGAAGTAAGGACTGATCATTGTGGACTACAACACATTTTCACGCAAAGCGACCTGAACGCGCGACAACGGCATTGGTCGGAATTGCTTAGCGAGTATGACTTCGAGATTACTTACATAAAGGGAACAATGAACCGAGTGGCAGATTCTTTGAGTCGGAGGCCATGCATATTTTCGGTGTTACCTCTTCAGACGAATCTATGTGAGAAGATTCTCACCTTACAACGTGATGATGACTGGTACAAAGAAGTCGAGGATTTTATTGGACAAAACACAAGGATGGTACCACGATATGAGGGGTATTCATTTGATAGTGATGGGTTATTGAGTTTTAGAGGTTAGATTTATGTACCGCCAAACGACGAATTGAGGATGTTGATCCTGAGCGAGGCTCATAGAGCAGTTTACATGGCTCACCCAGGAGTCACGAAGATGAGGGCAGACCTTAAACCCTTATTCTTCTAGAAGGGAATGAAGGCCGACATAGTCAACTTTGTGGCTAGATGTCTTGAGTTTCAGTAGGTAAAGGTTGAACATAGACACCCGACAGGATTACTTCAACCACATGCCATTCCGGAATCGAAACGGGAAGTCATTTCGATGGATTTTATTGTTGGATTGCCACTAATGGCAAGGAGACACGACTCGATTTTTGTAGTAGTAGACACTCCGACGAAGAGTGCTCACTTTATTCCTGTGCGTACAACATATCAGGCACCGGACATAGCGGGAGTTTTCATCAGTGAGATTGTGAGGTTGCATGGCATGCCTAAGAAGATTATATCCGATCGAGGATCGGTGTTTACCGAACGATTTTGGATGAGTTTCCAAGAGGCCTTGGGAACTCAACTTAATTTTAGTACTGCGTATCACCCAGAGACTGACGGTCAGATAGAACGTACAAACCAAACCTTCGAAGACATGTTGCACACGTACGTGATGGACCAACAAAAGCGTTGGGAGGAATTCTTGCCACTAGTAGAGTTCGCTTACAACAACAGTTACCAGAGCACCATTAAGATGGTGCCTCTTGATTTTCTTTATGGGCGACCGTGTCGGACGCCCTTGAGTTGGGATCGGCTTAAGGATAGGGTTCTGGTGGGACTAGAAGTGATCCAAGAAATGGAAGAGAAAATGCAAACCATAAGACAAAGGATAAAGGAAGCGCAGGATTGACAGAAGAGTTATGCTGACGAGCACCGAGTCGACCGTAGTTACGAGGTCGGTGATCGAGTCTTCTTGCGGGTTAAACTGCATAAGAGTTCGATCAAGTTTGGAAAGGGAGCTAAACTCTCTCCTAGGTTCGTGGGACCTTTTGAGATTGTGGAGGAAAAGGGGCCCGTGGCCTATCGACTAGCCTTGCCTGATTCTTTGAGGCATATGCACGATGTTTTTCATGTATCTGTTTTGAGACATTATATTAGTGATCCTACGCACGTGATTGACATGGGTTCCTTGTAGGTATCGGACGAGGGAGCGCTCACAGCTGAGCCGGTCCGCATCTTAGATCATCTCGTTTGTCAGTTACGATGTCGAATCATAGATCAGGTCAAGGTCTAGTGGGACAGTTATAGTCCGCACTCGGCGACCTGGGAGGACGCATATGATATGCGCCAACAGTTCCCATTTTTGTTTGATAGATAGACTTATGATATTGTGATACTTATGATATTGTGGTACATTTATTTCGGCATTTATATTGAGAAACTTCGGGATGAATTTTAGACCAAGAGGGGGTGTATGTAACATCTCGCTCTGGTGTGATTACAAAACTTATTCTTTGAGGACACTTGCTCGCAAGTGATCTGGATTTTTATGATGATAGAACATTTATCCTTCATTATGATGCATTAAGATAGATGACAAGATGTTTTTACTACTTTGATGTAGACAAGTGTTGCTGACTCATTTTATTTGAGTGTGTAGGTTTTTGACCTGGAGGATGCAGAGGCATCAACGAAACCCTTGGACTCCGGATTGAGTCAAGGAGTGTGATATTGAGTTGATTTATTTACCATGATATTTATTGATTTGATGATATGTTGTTGACATGTTCTGACATGATGGTTGATGATGCAGGCCGACGATAGCTTACCGACCAGACTCACATATGGAGTAAAGGGGCCACACACGAGTTCCAGAGAGGTTGAGGGAGAGGTGTGGACAGCAGCCCTGCCACAGCCTACTAGCACTCCCGCCGTGGCTCAAACTGTAGGTTAACGATTACCTAGTTCTAGAGGATCCACGATGCCGTGAGGGAAGACTGCGACAGACGATCACGATGATTCTAAGGGGTGTGCAATAAGGTGGGGGACTTATTCCTTAGAGCCCTTAGTCTCCCACAAGTTCACCTGGCGGAGTGTTGACTCCAGGGGTTATAGATGTCTACCAATCAGTCAAGTCGACGAGTGGCACCCTTGGAGCACGTCGTGCATCCTGAAGGGCACGTCACGCAAAAGAAACACAAGTTGGCGAGTGGCACCCTTGGAGCACGTGGTGCATCCTGAAGGGCACGTTTCAAAACAAAAAGAAACAAGGCGAGTGGCACCCTTGGAGCACGTAGTGCGTCCTGAAGGGCACGTCGAAGTGAGGGTGATGCTGAGACAAACCTAGATGACCCTAAAGACCTTAACGCCTGAAGAAATTCTCAAAATGACTCCCCTAATTAATTGTCGCCCAATTCAAATCTAAACCTAATTTAAAACATCTCTAAGATAAAATTTTGATAGGCCCTAGGAAAAGATCCTACAAAAAATAAACATAAGGGAATAAACTAAAACCCTCCTAAGTGTTAGTTAAAGTCTTCTTAAATTAAGGGGGGGTAAAGTAATGAGGGAGATAAATTAATTGAAACCCATGGTTATTAAATGATAAAGAAGAAATAAAACTAATTGAAGTGTGGGAGTATAAAAGTAGGATTTTAAAAATATAATGAAAAGACTATTAAGCTCATTTATCTTTTTGGGTTTAAAAGAAAAAAAAAAGGGGGAAAGGAATAAATAATAGAAATAAGGAAACTTGTAATAAAGGAAACTTAATAAAGGAAACTAGGGGACATAGGGTAAAAAGAAAAAAGGAATCAACAATTAATAACTTTCTATAATGAATTGAAATAGCAACTTCTTTTAGGGAAAGTTATTAAAAGCAGGTGAGGGGATCTAGGAAGCCTAGGAGTAATTTTAGGAGAGACTATAGGGGGGTGAAGGAATTGAGTCTTTTAATATTTTTAAAGAAAATAAATTTTGGAGAAACATGGGGGATGAGTGACACTTGGACGGTAGAGAATTTTTAGAGGTTTGTCAATAAAACTTAAATTAATAATGATTTAGGAAAGTAGGTGGGTCTCAAATTTCTATAAAAGAAGGGGAAATTGGAGGAAGAAAGGGGAATGGTTAGCGTAACGTTACGTTGCTGTATTGAGGCTTGACTGTTTGCTTGTGAGGAGTTGGGAATTTCTTAGTTGTATTGGAGTGGTAGCTCCGCCTTGGAGGTGAGCTGAGAAGCTAGTCTTATCTTTGGATCTTGTGTGGCCCCTTTGCGGCTCGGGGGGCTAAGGGGGAAGCAGAGTACCCCTAGCGATTGGCTGGGAGGTACCGATGAGGTCACTACGGTTGGAAAGAAGGAGCGGCAAGGAGCGCGGGACATCAATCGAGGCACGGACATCAATCAAGGCGGTCGAAAGGGAAAAAGGTACGTGCGTTATTTGGTAGTAGAATGCTTGGATGTAATTCTTCGCTGTAATATTGTTGCTGTATATCCTTTTCATTCATCGTTTGGGACTGTACAAAATCATTTCTGCTATAATTCTAGACTGTATAAAATCATTATGTTGTAATTCTGGACTGTGAAAATTTAAATGATTGTGCAGGAATGTGTAATTGTTAATATTTGTTGTTATGGAAATTTGACCGTGGGTTGTTTTGGGGCGATCAATTCTGTGGGCGTTTTCTTTATTTACTGTGGGCCTTCCGTGGTGGGAATTTCATCTTATAAGATTTCGGTCAGGTATTTTAAGTTTACTGTCATTCATTTTCTTAAGCTACTGTCATTTCATTGGTGTCTCCTGGCAATTTGTTTTACCTTCTGGCAAATCGTTTTAACCTGGCAGTTCATTTTAATCCTTGAAATTCGTTTTATCTTCTGGAAATGCGTTTATGTGGGGTGTTTAAATGATTTGCGTTGTCTGCGTTTAACATATTTTCTAGTTTTATGAATCTGGCCATTTGAGATTTGGATTTCATGTTTGTTAGTTTTCAGTTTACCTCTATCAATAATGAGATCAGCTGGGACGGGCACAGGACTGGCATTTTAGCCAAAGAAATTCGAACTAATATTGTTCTTACCATATTGAATAAATTTTCGACTGGTACAGCATGGGCATTTTAGATAACGAAATTCGAACTGAATGATTCTGGCAATATCTATACAAATCGCGAACTGGTACGAATTTGGGCATTCCAGATTTCAATTATGCGTTCACGATTTTTGTTTGGGCATTTTTCATTCTGGGTTTGGCATTGGGCTTTCTGGTTTCGAATTGGCATCCTTGGAATTGTTGGTTCCATTTTACATTTGTGTTTGGGCATTTTTCTTTCTCTGTGGGCGATGGGGAGAAAGACCTTCGAACAACCCATGTTATCCCTTAAAACTCAGCGACTCATCATTTAACTTTCTCTGAGTCTTTCATCTCTCCCTGCGTATAACATTCGTTCTGTGTCCATAATGATGTGTCTATTATAACCTCTGTCCGCGTGTTAAATCCCCCTTTCTGCGCCCCACCAGTCATATGTTTAATTCACTGTTTGTCAAAATCACATTTATTATGTCTGAGTCGATGGTAAGAGGGGCGTTTTAGTCCGGTTGTCTTGGGTAATTTCCTTGTTCCATGTTGTATTCGATATAATTTTCCCCTTTTGCGCCCTGGTGAGATTTAATGCAAATCACCATTCATTGCTAAACTATAGGGTCCCTGCTAATTTAATACGATACTGTTGATATAAGGTAAGTGCATGGCTATTCATTGGTCACTTTTCAAACATGGTTCAGGGCGCAATATAATTGAAAGATTTAGTAGATTCAACTTAAATGATATTTTAATGTAGGATGTTAGATATATCAGATATTCAAGTTTTAAATATCTGTCCTTTATGAAAGATTTTTTTTTAGTATTAGGTACATCATGGAAGATATGAAAACGTTCAATCCTTGCCCCTTTGAAAGATGTTCAAACTTGGGCCTTATAGATATGTTTGTGTAGTCTCAAAACAGAGGGATGAGTCCATATATTTTTAATAAGATTTAGTACATTCAAATTAAATGATATTTAAAAATGCATATATATCACTGTCAAATATACATGCAATCATTGTCAAATACATAGGTATGAAATCATCATTACTAATTATGTTGCTTCTATGGGAATAGTTCTGCCTTTATTACAGCTATCTTCAACCACACATAAGTTGTTACATATTGTACTACAATTGTCTAGTTATGCTATTGTTGGGAAGGATATGCTTATTCCTTTCATGAATAGTGACATTGTTTTATTCTATTGGAAGTAAGTGGTTTATTACCGCTGCCTAGTTTTATTGTTTTAATGGTGATAATGGTTAAAGTAGTATTGATGTATGTGGTAATAATTGTTAAGCGATATCAGTGAAAGTAATATGGTGTTAATGGTAGTATGTTAAATAATCATGGCCTTATAAGGTAGCAATGTTAAAGTAATTATCGAAATAATGTAGTGGAATGAAATGTTATGTTAGTGAATATTAATTCAATAGTACGTAATGAAGTGAAAGGCACTGAATTGTTATGTTAATGCTTGGGCCAAAGCCAAGGCTAAGGCTATTAGGGTTCTTGGATTGATTAATGGATGTAATGTCTGATGTTAAAGCTTATGTACTTGCAATAGGTAAAGGAAGAATGTTATGGCATACATATGTCATTGCATAATTGCTTATAATTTTGTAATTGTAATATATTGTTGAAATATGAAATTGTATTGTTCTTACCATATAAACAAATTGCAAGGTTAGAGTTGAAATGTATGACCATTATTTTTATTTCAATGTTATTGTAATTAGAAATGAAATGATATGGTTATGTTATTATAATGTTAGTGTAAACTATTGATATTGATAAGACATACATGGTGGTATGTCCTGGATTACGTACAATAAATTACTCAGAGTTAGTAAATGAGGGTTGTTGATTCATTTGAATAATGTTGAACTTGGGTTTCTTTGTCGGAGTCCTTTCAACATGCCCCTTCCGTAAGGGACGTATTTTTTCTTCTTGTTTATGTTGTACTGGATAGTATTCAGTTGGTTGCTTGGTCGGTTGTGTCGGGCGAGATATAGACACCTCTTGTAGCTTAGTATGTATGTCTGTGTGTGATTCCGGTGGAAGGAATCCAGTGCCGTATCAAGAGTCTCGGGCCTTTTAAAGGCAGGGTTTCCACTCTTGCGACACACCTGACGGAGGTTACTAGTTTCTGCCTGAGCAGTCGGCCAGGATCTTGTCTAATCTTCTTTCAAGAAGACATAAGACTAAAAGCCCTTCTTTTCTGTGCATAAATAGTAAAATCTACTGTTGGATTCTTCCATCTGTGACTATACTGTATTTAACACTTGGTGTCATTTTCTATTTACAGCTGCTAGTTGTACGCCTTATGTCTAGGGGAATTTATTGCTTGTTGTCACTGTGATATGTTGGTGTCATCTTGTTGTGTTCGTCTTGCTTACGTCTTGTTCTAGGAGGTTACTAGTTTCTGCCTGAGAAGTCGGCTAGGAGCCTGTCTAGTCTTCTTTCGAGAAGACATAAGACTAAAAGCCCTTCTTTTCTGTGTAGAAATAGTAAACTCTATTGTTGGCTTCTTCCCCCTATGTCCTTACTGTGCACAACCCAATATGTCGTTAATTGTTGCATTGTGCGCCTTATGCCTATGGTGGTATATTGTTTACAATTACTCGTTGTGTGCCTTCAGTATTCTTGTGATGAACATCGCGATTGCGTCTTGTTGGTTTTCAAGTGGCGACGTAGAGTCAAGTGTGCTTGTTACTTCTACACGCACACACACACCTTAAACAAAAAAAAAAATTCACCTGTTATTAGAGTGGTTGTCGTAACAAGGAGGTTGTTACAAAGGCTTCAGAAGATAGTTGAATGTATTGATGTTTTTATTAATGAGTCTCCTGCAGCTCCAAGAGAAGAAAAACAAACAACTGTTGAGGAAGATGATGACATACATTATTCTACATCAAATAGGAATGATATAGACAGTGAACCCAATGAAGAACCTGAAGAGGATTTATCTGAAAAGGCTCCATCCATATATGTTCAAAAGAATCATCCAGAATCTCAAATTTTGGGAGATAAGGGATCAAGTGTAGAAACAAGAAGGACTCTTGTGGATCTTCCAACGATATAGCATTTCTATCCACTGTTGAACCTCACAATGTCATTCAAGCTAGCAAAGATGAATGTTGGATTCAAGCCATGAATGAAGAACTTGATCACATCGAAAAGAATCACACTTGGGAATTAGTACTAAGGCCCCATGACAAAAATGTCATTGGAACTAAATTGATATTCAAAAACAAGCTAAATGAGAATGGGGAGGTTATAAGAAATAAATCTAGACTTGTGTGCAAGGGGTATGCTCATCAAGAAGGTATAGACTTTGAAGAAACCTTTGCTCCTATAGCTAGACTTGAATCCATAAGAATGTTTCTTGCCTTTTTAAGCTTCCAACAAATCAAAGTTCATCAAATGGATGTTAAATCTACTTTTCTCAATGGTGATATGGAAGAAGAAGTTTATATAGAACAACCAGAAGGATTCATCTTTGGAAATGATGAAAAACTTGTTTGTAGACTTAAAAAGTCTCTATATGGTCTCAAACAAGCTCCAAGGGCATGTTACTCTCGTCTTGACAAATATATCCACCAACAAGGATTCTCAAAAGGATCTGTTGATAGCAACTTATACACAAAAACTGAAAATGACAAACTACTAATTGTAGTTGTATATGTTGATGATATCATTTTTGGAAGTAATGAAGAATCCATGAGTCAGAAATTTTCTTCTGATATGCAGCAAGAATTTGAAATGTCTTTACTTGGGGAACTAACATTCTTTCTAGGATTACAAGTGAAACAAGCAACAGATGGCATTTTCCTATCACAAAAAAAATACCTTAAGCAAACCCTCAAGAAGTATGGCATGGAAGATTGCAAACCTGTAAGTACACCAATGATAACTGGGTGTAATCTCAGTTCTAATGATGATTCTCCCACGGTGAATCAGCCAGAATACAGATCTATGATAGGAAGTCTATTGTATCTCACTGGGACAAGACCAGACATTATGCATGTAGTTGGGATTGTTGGACGATTTCAAGCCAATCCAAGAGAGTCTCACCTTCAGGCTGTGAAAAGAATATTCAAATATCTACATGGAACTCAAGATTTTGGACTATGGTATCCAAGGAATGTTGATCTTACTCTTCATGCATACACTGATGCAGATTGGGCTAGAAGTGTTGATGATCGCAAAAGCACTAGTGGTGGTGCATTCTACATGGGGCCCCGGTTAGTATCTTGGTTCAGCAAGAAACAAAGTTCCATTGCCTTATCTACAACAGAAGCAGAATACGTGGCTGCAACATCTTGTTGCACTCAATTTCTTTTGATGATGAAAACTCTTCAAGACTTTCAAATCAAATGTTCATCTCCTATCTCTATTATGTGTGATAATACAAGTGCCATCAGTATCTCAAAGAATCCTATTATGCATTCCAAGACCAAGAACATTCCCATCAAATATCACTTCTTACGAGAATAGGTGCTTGAGAAAAAGGTGAAATTGGAGTATGTTCCCTCCAAAGAACAAGTTGTTGATATATTTACCAAACCTTTACCCAGGGAAGCATTCAAATATCTCCACCAAAAACTGGGAGTAGTCTCTGCCATGCAGAGGATTAGGTCTACCTAAGTACAGAAGTCTCAATTGGTTGTACAGTGCTGATAAGCATATCTAAATGCTCTGACTATGGGGGCACCTTGGTCATCTGAAAAGGATCATTATGACGATGCAGCACGATATCAGGGGGAGCATGGTCCTATCCACTCCTTGCCATTGATGTCAAAGGGGGAGGAAAAAGACAGAGGTAGAGTATTGCCATCAATGATAAAGGGGGAGATTGTTGGAAATATTGTCATTGATGGCAAAGGCTGAGGCAAAAGAGTTTTCATGTAGATTTTTCTGTAAGAAAATCAGTGTATGGTTGAGTTTTGGATGGGCGCGTATGATCACTAAAGAAGGTCGTCGACAATCGTCATATCTGCAGAAGCTGCGAGGAAGATAAGGCAGATAGCATGTGGGCCATCCTAGAGGACAGATAGTAGGTGCTTCATCGGAGAATCGAGAATCATATTTTCACAAGTCCCGTGAACAAGTGCATCAGACATCCCAAAATCGCAATATGCAATTTCTTGATAGCGTGTGGGCCACCCTGGAGGACAGGTGGCAGGTCAAAGGCCCGTCGGAGGACCAGCGTATCGAAAATCAGAAAATTAGTATTCCCGTGAATGAAGGATCGGGGAAATCCCTAAAGGAAACCTCGATGTGGAATATGAACCGTCCATTCAGTGGGATGCGTGTCAGGAGTACGAAGGAATTCGGAAGAAGGACACGTGTCATGCAATCATGCATATTGGAGATCTAAAACATCAGGCATTGGGACTTGCAATTCTTGAAACCCTGGAAAGATCAAGAGTCGTCCATCTGGAAGGACGTGTGGCAAAGGATCGGGCGTCGTCGACACTTTGTCCATTGGGAAATCGGAGATCCCGGAGACAAGGGATTTGTGCATTATGAAATCGTGATCAGGGAAACCCCGATCAGTGGGGAACAACTATCAGCACAACAGAGAAGGAGGACAATAATGCAGTGGAGAACAACTATCAGCGTAAAGGAGCGTCGGGATTTTGACGATCGGGAATCACGCGGGTGTATGCATTGAGGCATCATAAACCCCGTAGCCCCGATGGGGTAAGGTTGTGGTCACGGTATGACAGTCATGTTTACCGGGAGCTAAGCTCAGGAGGGATAGCGTATGGAATGTCGAAACCCGATTTAAAAAGGCATGCGTAGGTTTAATTCAAATTTTAAAAAGGGGCACGATTTCCCCCAAGCAATAAATATGGGACCCGATGAGCGTTGAATGGTTCCTAGACCCATGGGCTTAAGAAGGGGTCGATGCCCTTTCTACAGTTGATCCTAAAAGGGAAAATTAGGGCGGTAAGGATGGTAAGAGGTTGCAAGGGTCCTTTTTGGAGGAAGTGGAGGCCATTTTCTGACAGTAGGCACATCTACAGGTCTTTGAGGTCATTTGTGCAGGCTGCAGAAAAGTTTGAGGTGGGAGGAGCCTCATTGTAGCAGTTGGGTGGTAGATCTACAATGAATCCGGGTAAGTTACTATAGATCTGAACTGCTCAGCAACACATATTATTACTGATCAATAAAAAGGGGGAAGTATATATATATATATATATATATAAATATGGGTCATTCACATTAAAGATGCATATGAAAGCTAGGATCTCTGACGAAGGATGTTGAATGCATATTGAAGTTTGGGTTATTGCTGATATTCTAAAGTTTTGGGCAAAATATGTTTGCTGACAAATGTACAAAGGGTTGAAACTGCCTGATCCAGTGTGAGAATTGATGAAATTCAATCAGCAGCATGTATGAGGGTTAAAGTTTTCAGTAGAAGCACCCTACCAATAGAAACTGGTGCGATTTTCATGGGGTTGAAGATCCCTTCCAGGAAAGACTGGTAAACGAGAGAAGGTTGCATCCTTCTGCAGGTAGAAGCCTGCGTACTAGTATGAGTTTGCACTAGTACAATGTTGTAAAACGTTTTCTTAATGATAATTATTGAAGATAGAGACAACGACAATGGTGGTTTTCTCCCGATTTGGGTTTCCACCTTAAATCCTGGTGTTCATGTGTCTTACTCGTGTGCGTTGGATTACTTTGTTATTACTGCAATGAATTAATGCTAATAGACACCTGATGAATAAAGAAATTCATTATAAGATCTTTGAATACACTCTTGTTTCTTTAAGACTATACAATAACTAGTCTTTACAAAGTAGCCTAAGGTTTTTCAGCGAAAGAAAGGAGAAAATTAATTGATTGCTCA
>ML779053.1:0-11553 GCA_009831015.1 Picea engelmannii
TACTGTTTTCATAAGAATATACAACAACTGATCTCTATAAAGTAGACTAAGATTTTTCAGTAAAAGAAAAGTTAAAAATTGATTGATAGCTCAAATACTGATTCACCCCCCCTCTCAGTATTTTCCAACATTATATATATCTATCATGTAGTTTGTTAAAATGTTAATACATAATCTAAAAAAATATGTAAATACTCTAAATACATCGACCACAATTCAATCTTAAAAAATAAAAATAAAAAGCATAGTTGGAGATGTTTTCCATGGGAGGTCAGCAAAAAGAGAGATTCATTGAGGTACAGGACAAAAGAAAGCAAACAATCCAAAGTCAACATGTGAGAAAAGAAATAATTAATCAAATAATAACAGATCCACCTTGATCCCCTTGTTACTACCTTATGAAAATCCACGTATCATGAAGAATAAAAAGGCAAAATAATTGCATAGTTAACTTACATAAATGTCTAACATTGCACTAGGGGAAGGTAATTTATTAATCACAACCAACCATTCGATATAATACTAGATATGGAATTAAATTGGTTCTCGTATATTTTTATTCGCATGGCAATGAAACTTCAAACGCATTAATAAAGTAACAATACTATATCGAATATAAAAAATAAGTTATATATATATATATATATATATATATATATATATATATATATATATATATATATATATGAAAATAAGTTGATCTCCATCATTTAAAAGAAAAAAATATAATAATTTTTATTTTTAATTAGTATAAGTTAATCATTATAATTATAGGGTTGTTAGAACCTAATTTTGTATATATACATATACATAGACATGTATCTATAAAACTTGATAACTATATATACTAAACCTTATTCTGATTTAAAGTCACAACTTTATTTATGTATATATGTTGTTATAAAATGTTATGTGGAGTTATTATTGTTTAATTATGGATATATGATATTTTGGTTTATATAAGTGATCATGTGTAAGGACGATGTTTCGTTACGAACATGCAACTTATACTAGCATACCCCCGAAGCATGGGAAAGGAAACACCGAAGTGAATTGGTGTGGTTAATTTGTTTAAAGACCATAAGATATTGTTTTTGGGAGGATTTAAAGTCATGTAACCACACAAAGTCAACGGAAAAAGTTTTGGACTCGTGATATAGATCCCCATTCTCCATTGATTTAGATCCTCATTCTCAGTTGTAGGTACATCTAATGCATCTAATAAATCTTATACAACCTTTGTGTGAAATTGGGTGAATCTATATATTTGGACATGCAATGAAAAAATAAACAAATTGATTATGAGAAAAACTGATTTCCTTCTATAACCCTTCATGCCACCACTAAAGCGTTTGAATTTACCTTACATATATAATTGGTTTAGTGATTGTGGTCAATGGAGGGCAAAGGACAACACTGATTAGATGTATTGAAAGCTTCATTTATGACAATATAGTTTGATCAATTTAAGCAAGTGATCAGTGTTGAATGCAAATGCATCAATGGACAGGAGGGAGAAAAAAACAAAACATTATTCCAGCCAATCACAACTTCAAACATAGTATTTCTTTTATTCAATATCACAATTAAGAATGTAAAACATACAAGAAATCAGTAATGCATCTAAACACATTAAGATGAAATATGTAAGAAGTTAATCATTTGATTCAAATAAATCTTGTAATGACCCACAAGTGAAATGCCCCTAGTTTGTAAATACTTGCAAACAAACTTGGTGTATTTTTGACCCTCACTCCCATAATTTAGGGAGATCCTTTGCTATTAGTAGTGGTTCAAGCATTGGAAGACATTTGGGTAAAATTCAAAATTGGATTCATGCATTAGAAGACATATTCGGGTAAAATTTAAAACTAGATTCATGCACCGTTGGCATATAAAATGTTGTTAAAACATCTGCCCAACTTTCGCTTCAGGTTGTGGTATAACATAAAAGTCAACATTATGGTGGATATAGGTTTTGAGTTCCATCATCTCGCTAGAAACAACTACACTATTGGTGTGGTTGATCACTTGGAAATAAATCATTTGAATCTCGTGCTAGGAGGACGAGAGTAATTATCTAGGCTAAAGACCCTTGAGATTCTTCTACATGGGTGTCTGCATTGCTCTAAGTTACTATATAATGTTGTTGTTGAACCTAGTGATTCCATACCATAAATAAATGTTCACTCCCAAAAACAAATAACATTATTGTAAATGTCTAATTCAGATGCAGGAATTTCTCAAAAGAAGAAAGTCATAGGTATTGAAAAATGGACCTAAAAAGAAGCAAAAGGCCACATAAATAGTTTTTACTTGTAATCATTTTCTATTGAGTTGCTTGAAAGCTACCTCAACTTTGGCATGGCAATTGTCAATGATCTTCATCAAACATTTGTACATAGACCCAAATCCACCTTCGCTAAGCATGAGGGTGTGACTGAAATTCCTAGTTGCATCCCTAAGCTCTGCATAGGTGAACACATGGAGACTGTGCAGGGGGGGGTCTGTGACATGTTGGGTGTTATGTTGTGTCTAGTGGAATCAACGCTTACATATGATGAAATTGTCTAAGAGTTAATGTCAGAACTATACCTCCCCCCCTCTGGGCACAACCCACTGCACAATGACTGTGT
Source organism: Picea engelmannii (assembly GCA_009831015.1). NCBI lineage: Eukaryota > Viridiplantae > Streptophyta > Pinopsida > Pinales > Pinaceae > Picea > Picea engelmannii. The sequence continues at coordinate 2,637 of ML779053.1, forward strand.
CTTGTGGCAGTAGAAGATTTTCATCTTGAACAGTTAGATGTAAGAATATCTTTTCTCCATGGGGATTTGGATTAAGATATTTATATTCAACAACCATAGGGGTCTAAGGTCAGAGGGAAGGAGAATTTTCTATGCAGGTTGAAGAAGAGATTGTATGGCCTAAAGCAAGCTCCAAGCCAGTGTTATTTGAAGTTTGACAGGTTTATGACAGAACAAGGATATAATAGATGTCATTCTGATCATTGTGTTTATTTTAAAAGGCTAGAAAATGGAAGCTGTATTATCTTGCTATTGTATGTAGATGACATTCTTGTTGTGGGGTCTAATATGGAGGATATAAATGTGCTCAAGAAGAAATTAGCTAATTCATTTGTGATTAAGGATTTAGGTGTTGCAAAGAAAATCCTTGGTATAAGAATAATAAGAGACAAGAAAAATTGCAAATTGACATTGTCTCAGGGTGAGTACATAGAGAAGGTGTTGGAGAGGTTTAGAATGCAAAATGAAAAACCAGTTAGTACACCTTTGGCCAGCCATTTCAAATTAACCAAGGAAATGTGTTCCAAGACACATGAGGAGATATGATACATGTACAGGGTCCCTTATTCATCAACAATTAGCAGCTTGATGTATGTGATGGTTTGCACAATACCAGATATTTCACATGCAATGGGAGTTGTGAGAAGGTATATGAACAGTCTAGGTAAAGAACATTGGGAGGTAGTAAAGTGGATTCTCATGTATTTGATAGGTACTTCTACTCATGAATTATGTTTTGGAGGTTCAAACATTGTTCTATAGGGATATGTTGATTCATATATGGTAGGTGATAAATATAGTAGGAGAAGTACCACAGGTTATGTTTTTACTATAGGTGGAACAATAATAAGTTGGATTTCGAAACTGCAAAATGTTGTTGCACTTTCAACAAAATAAACATAGTATGTTGTTGCTATAGAGGGTAGTAAAGAAATGATTTGGTTACAGAGGTTTATGGAAGAATTGGGAAATAAGTAGGAGAATAGCAAGTTGTACTGTGACAGTGAGAGTGCAATTCGTCTTGCAAAGAACTCAACCTTCCATTCAAATACTAAGAATATACAACTCATGTATCATTCCATATGATCCGTCTTGGAAGATGGACATTTGAAGTTGGAAAAGATACATACTAGCTAGAATCCTGTAGACATGTTAACAAAGGGAGTAACCAGGGAGAAACTGAGTTCCTGCTCAATTTCAGTTGGTCTTCAATCATGAAGGTTAAGATGAGAAATTTTCTAGGTCCAAGAAGGATCATAGTCCAACACATACAACCGTGGTGGAGTTTTTGAGATCAGACTCCAAGTGGGAGATTGTTGGTTGTGGAGCTTGATTATCTTCCTGATTCATAGGTCTTTGTTTTCAGCTGTGTTTATGCCCCATGAAGACTGTACACCCCTCCATGTGGGGGGTATTCCCCCACTGCAGGGTCTGGGGACAAGTGGGGGTTCGGGGGTGAAGGTCCCGAAGGAAAACTTGTAAATGTATATTGTAATTTCATAGTAAATATGGAATGTTCATTATAAGGTCGCATATCTGATGGTAGAATTTATGTTAGGGTTTTTTTCCCTAGAAGGAAACCCTCTTTTATGAGGGGATTGTATTGCATCTATGCATTATTGTGTATATTGTATTATCAGAGAGGATACTGTGAGATAAAGAAGAGGAAGTTACAACGAGTGTGCTATAGGTTGTATCCCTTCATTTGTTGGATAATAGTAAAAAGGAAGGACATGAAAATTTCTCTGGTGGACGTAGCCCACACTGGGTGAACCCTGTATATCTGTGTTTCTATTGTAATGTGTATCTTTTTTGTTTTATTTCTGAATTTATTTTATTTTATTGTTCTATGATCCTGTTTTTCTAACACTAGACCCAATTGACACACACACACACACACACACACACATCCCTAAGGGTTAGCTTGATCAGTTGGACCATCTTCTAAAGACATGTTTCCAATTGGGAGGTCACATGTTCCAATCCAATCAATTCCATCTGTATTACAAACTACTCTTGTCACTAGTGGTTGACATTGTCCTCCATCCAAATATTATCATAGGGTAGAAGGGGGAATATCATGAAGTTTTTTGCTAGGTTCCCACACTAACCTTCTTACCTAGTGTTACTTAGAAAATAGGTAAATAATGTACATAGGCATCATCTTTGAATAAGGCCCATTATGTAGGTCGTGTATGGTTAATTAATGTAAAAGGGTTATCATTATGGAATAAGGTCTAATAGCCCATAATTTGTACTCATTAATGTGGGACCACGAGTGGTTAATATTTGGGTTAGTGAGAAACTGTTTACATAGGTAGGAAGCTATGTAATGTTTTTCCAAGTGATTAATATTTTATTGGAGTTCTACTCATTTGGAGATTTCCCATTCAAAAAGGCCCATGAACATTTCTCAATTTTTCGATTATCAATTTAAAGATTAATATTGTATAGGTTTAATACTCTTGTTCTTCCTCTTTTACTTTGTGAAAATTATATTTCTTTTGAGAATATCTCTTAATTATTTGTTTCTTCTATATAAGTACACTACAAGTGGTATCAATGCTCTTTCTTGTGTCAACATGTTCCCAACCTTTTTTTAGGCCAGAGATGTGTTTTAACATCTTTAAGCATAGAGCTTTATCATTCAATAAGTAAAACAATGATTGGGAAGCACACATGAAGGGCACACAAGTGGGGTCACCTAGTTGGGTGCCCTTGTACACCTCTATTAGTATAGTAAGTAGTACCATATCATACATAATTTGATCATGGATTTTGTCCTCCACATACCCTTTGGTATATCAAAATCCCCCTAAGCATACTTGCAACTAGCCCTAGAAAACCCTTTCAACTATTTTGTCACTATAGTAAACCAAGAACAACAGTTAGGGAGATCACTCTCATGTACCTTGAAATTAGGTATTAAAACTAAGGATATGGTTGACCCTCCTTAGTTAGAGTTGTAAAAGACTAGCTAACCCATTGTATATTATAAACCTATAGTTCCTATCACTCCTTTTCTCTTCAGACCATGTCACACCATAACCTCTGCAACATGGGCATTGAAATTCCTACATAACTAAGTGGTTGCATGAGTACCATGATATTGGAAAACAAAATCAATAACATGATATAAAAAATTAACAAACTCTCTAGCTTGGAATATAAAATAAATAGCCACACTAACCTAGAAGAGAAAATACAAAACCTCTTTCAAACCTCTAGTCAACGTTCTTCTTTGACCTCAATAACCAAATGTCCTCCTTCAAAAACTCCATCGATAGTCAATTGAATATTTCGAATGATTGGGTAGGGCCGATTGATTATATTCAACAAGTGACAGTCATTTCAGTGAGACATTCTTTCATGACACACACCTACATATGATGGAAAAATTGTGAATAAGTTCAATGGTTCAAATCCATCAAGATCAATGGGCTAGATGGAACAATATATTTCTCTCATGTAACATCCCGCTCTGGCGCATTGAGAAAACTTATTCTTTGAGGACACTTGCTCGCAAGTGATCTGGACTTTTATGATAAGAAAACATTTATCCTTGATTATGATGCGATATGATAGATGACATGATGTTTTACTGCTTTGACATGGACATGTGCTATTGACTTGGTTTTACTGAGTGTGCAGGGTTTTTGACCTTGAGGATGCAAAGGCATCGACGGGACCCCTTGGACTCCAGATCGAGTCAGGGAGTGTGCTTTGGGGTTGATTGTTTACTGTGATTTTAGTATATTTGATTTGATGATATGATGTGGACATATTCTGATACGATTGTTGATGATGCAAGATGACGATAGCTTGCCGACTAGACTCACATATGGAGTAAAGGGGCCACACACGATTTCCAGAGAGGTTGAGGGAGAGGTGTGGACAACAACCCTGCCACAGCCTACTAGCACTCCCATCGTGGCTCGAACTGTAGGTTAACGATTACCTATTTCGAGAGGATCCACGATGCCGTGAGGGTAGACTGTGACAGTCGCTCACGATGATTCTAAGGGGCGCGCAATAAGGCGGGGGCCTTATTCCTTAGAGCCCTTAGTCTCCCACAAGTTCACCTGGTGGAGTGTTGACTTCAAGGGTTATTTATGTCTACCAATCAGTCAAGTTGGCGAGTGGCACCCTTGGAGCACGTGGTGCATCTTGAAGGGCACGTCGTGCAAAAGAAACACAAGAAGCGAGTGACACCCTTGGAGCACGTGGTGCATCCTGAAGGGCACGCCGCAAAGAAACACAAGAAGTGAGTGGCACCCTTGGAGCATGGGGTGCATCCTGAAGGGCACGTCGCACAAAATAAACGAACGAGTCGAGTGGCACCCTTGGAGCACGTGGTGCGTCCTGAAGGGCATGTTGCGTTGATGTTGATGAAGGAACAAACCTAGATGACCCTAAGACATTTAACACATTAAGAAATTCTTAAGTTACTTCCCTAATTAAATGTCGCCTAGTTCAGACTCTAAGTCCTAAGTCTAAAACTTCTCAGGGTAAAATTTTGTCTAACCTTAAGAATAGACCCTATAAAAATAAAAATAAAAATTTAAACTAAAAACCACTTAAGTAATAGTTTTAGTCTTCATAAATTTTTGGGGTAAAATGAAGAGAGTATTAATTTAATTAAAATCTGTGGTTTTAAATTGTAAAGAAGAAATAAATTATTTAAATTGTGAAAGTGTAAAAAAAATTTAAATTAATAATAAAAGGAAAAGAGTAAAACACGCAATTGCCATTTTGGCTTTATTTAAAAGGGGAAAGAAGGGAAAAATAAAAATTAGGAAACTAAGAATTGGAGGAAACATAATAAAGGAAAGAAGGGAACTTATGGTAAAAAGCGAGGTCAACATAGTAAGGAATCTGCAATTAAGAACCTTCTAAARTGAACTAAATTAGCAACGTCTTTTTAGGGAAAGTATTTAAACCTGAAGGGGAATCTAGGAACACCTAGGAGAAATTATAGGAGCAACTCTAGGTGGGTGAGGGAAATGAGTCATTTAATAAATTAAAGAAAATAAATTTTGGAGGAAAGTGGGGGATGAATGACACTTGTACAATGGAGAAATTTTAGATGATTTCATTAAAACTTAAATTAAAAAGGGATTTAGGGAAAGTTTGAAGGTCTAAAACTCTATAAAAGAAAGGGAAGAGAAGGAAGAAAGGGATCGACTGTTAGCGTAACGTTACGCTGCCGGAATTGTGACTTGACTGATTACTTGTGGAGAGTTGGGATTTTCCAGCTTGGATAGGAGTGGTAGCTCGGCCTTGCGAGGCGAGCTGGGAAGTTAGACGGACCATCTGGATTGTGTGTGGCCCCTTTGCGGCTCGGGGGGCTGAGGGTGAAGCAGATTACCCCTAGCGATTGGCTGGGAGGTACTGGTGTAGTCTCGACGGTTGGCGAGGGGAGTGGCACGGAGAAGGAGCAGTACAGAGCGTGCACTTATCATTCGAGGCGGGAGTTAAGGCAACGATATGTTTTTCATTTTGCATGATAGAGGGTATTAGGACATTGGCCCTCTCTTATTGTTATCAACATTTTTGTATTGGCATTGTGAGATGAAAAATACTTAACTTCAATCTGCTTGGGTTCTTGTTGGATTGATTGGTTTTCTTGCCTTGTTCTTCGACGATTGAAATTGTGTTACAGTTATAAAACATTTCTTCTTACTCTGTTGTTGCATGTCGGTTGGGATAAAAGAGATTTTATGGTTGTGTGTATATATGTTAATGGGGGTGTTTTATATCACTGTGGGCATATTGCACAAATTTCTGTGGGCATTTTTATATTGATATGGGTGTTTTTATATGACTGTGGGCGTTTATAAATTTCTGTGGGCATTTTTATATTGATGTGGGCATTTTTAGATGACTGTGGGCGTTTATAAATTTCCGTGGGCGTTTTTATATTGATGTGGGCGTTTTTAGATGACTGTGGGCGTTTACAAATTTATGTGGGCGTTTTTATATTGATGTGGGCGGTTTTAGATGACTGTGGGCGTTTATAAATTTCTGTGGGCGTTTTTATATTGATGTGGGCGTTTTTAGATGATTGTGGGCATTTATAAATTTCTGTGGGCGTTTTTATATGACTGTGGGTGTTTATAAATTTCTGTGGGCGTTTTTATATTGATGTGGGTGTTTTTAGATGACTGTGGGCGTTTATAAATTTATGTGGGCATTTTTATATTGATGTGGGCGTTTCTATTTATTTTTTTAAATAAAAAAGTGGAACCTGCTATATTAGATAGACAATTTTTTTTTACAAAATATACAAAACTGTAGGCCTGATGTCACCAAAAATGTTGCCGATTAACGGAAACCAGCATAGGTGGAGGCCAAGTAGCAGTTGCATGATAAAACATACAATAAAGTAGCATATGTCTTGCCCGGAGGAAACCAGGACATATGTCTATAGTCTATAATCACATAAAACAATAACATAATAAAACTAGGAACCAAGAGAGCATAAAAACCTAGGTGCCTGGTGACTTGTCGTCCTCGCCAGTATGCCACGTAGACCCAGCCGGGATGGCAAATGATTGCCCGCAGAGGGGGCACTTCCGCTGAGATGGAGCATTGGAAAATGCATCGAGGAGCATGTCCATACGCTGGCCCATGAGGAGGGCCCGATGCTCCAGGTCAGACAAGTGGCCACGAAGGTCAAACATGAGAGCTAGGTACTCGTCCCGGAGGAGAGAGCCATGCATGCTGCCACCCACGTCCACCTCCACTCCAAGGCTAGCGCCGACCACCCTTTGCACCGCATCAACCTCTGCACCCTTCGTTTCTGCAACATTCACTTGTATGTCATGGCTGCTGAAATTGTCGTCGTCTGGCAAGGGGATTTCTTCCACAATGCAGCCGGGGGTATCATCTTCCTGTGCCAGGATGGGTCTGCGTTCCTCCCGATGAGTCCCCTCAGTGGCGTGGGTCTTCTCTGCAATCGAAAGGTACTCCATGAACGAGTCTTCCACCACTATACAGGGGGGAAAATCCTCCTCAGTGCCAGCATCCTTGCGGTCTCCCGGTGTGTTGGCCTTGACATCTCGACTACAACCATCTCCCGGCTCAGTAATGGTGGCGATCAGCGCCAATTTCTCTGCCCTGTCTTTCTTTCGAAGAATGGAGGTCGCAAGAGCCAAGGCGCGTTCCAATTGCTCTTTCCGTCCCCGCTGCGCCTTATGTGCATCCCAGACCGCGCCACGGCAAGGTCTGCCTCTCTTTCGAGCCATGGTGAGAGAACAGAGCGATTGCAAGGAAAGGCAGATGAACCAGGACGAGAGCAGTTGCAGGTGCAAAGCACGAGCAAGCCAACTCTATCTCGTTACACACAGAGAATAATACAACGAAAATTTAGAGAGCCGGGGCGTGAGGAAAGCTGGACTGCACCAGAGCGTCCAAGCGAGAAGCAGAGTCGAGGCAGGTGCAGTCTCGCTCTGTCCGGGCATATAAAAAATCGAATGACCAGGAGCCGAGGTCACCTTCCCGCACTTAACCCCTCCCATCTCGAGTGCGTTGTGGGCGTAAATGATAGCGCGAGGGAGGAGTCCCTCCGTCCTGTGGCTGCAGCTATGGCCGTCCCCCATCGTAAATGCAGGCTTGTGGGTGGCGGCCATCGACATTTATGCCCAGGCTGAGTGCGATTCCAACTGTTGCCGTGGAGCTATGTGTCACACCATCTGGGTCCGATGTGGGCATTTTTATATTACTATGGGCGTTTTCTATTACTGTGGGCATTTTGTATATCACTATGGGCATTTTTGTTTTTGTAAATTTAGATTTGAGAATTCGTTTTGGCAATAGTTGTATGGGCATTTTCATTTTTGTAAAATTAGATCTGAGAATTCGTTCTGGCAATAGTTGTATGGGCAATTTCGTTTTGTAAATTTAGATCTGAGAATTCGTTTTGGAAATAGTTGTATGGGCATTTCGTTTTTGTAAATTTAGATCTGAGAATTCGTTCTGGCAATAGTTGTATGGGCATTTCATTTTTGTAAATTTAGATTTGAGAATTCGTTCTGGCAATAGTTGTATGGGCATTTTCGGTTTTGTAAAATTAGATCTGAGAATTCGTTCTGGCAATAGTTGTATGGGAATTTTTGTTTTTGTAAATTTAGATATGAGAATTCGTTCTGGTCTTATTAAGGCTATATTGGCTTCCTGCTTCAGATTTTTACTTGTTTATTGGTGAATTTAAATTTATGATTTATCCATTGAAAAAAGAGAATCTAGTCAATAGCGTAGATTAGTCAACACGTTTCGGGTTCCAGAACTCACCCTATAGATTCTCTGCCTTTCGTTGATTAATTAAAATATATATCTGGTTATTCTTTTTAATGAATGTCTTATTATGTTCTTAATTAAATCTTATTCTTAAGTGTTTAGTTACCACCATATCAATTCATTATTGTTGTCATTTAAGTGTAACTCATTCCATTACTATTAGTTGAGTTCCTTTATTTCATTGTGAACATAATTAATTATTATAAATGAAACATGAATAAGTATAACACTTGGTCATGATGATTACTGTTGAAGCAATGCTCGGTTGATAATGGTATAGGGTTTTTATTGATAATTTGTCAAATTGACCGGTTATATAGAGCTATCTCGTTTTCTATGGTTATAATGGAGTAGATCTATCTTTTTCCTTCCATAGAGTATTGATATTTTATATATCCTGTTGATTGCGAAGGTTGTTGTAACAAATGTTATTTGGAGATAAAGGTACTTCTGAAGGTCTTCCTTTTTACTGCCATCGTTGTAAGTTATTGATAACATAAAATTTATAATATTGCGTTAATTATGGATTTATGATTAGGGCATGTCGAGACAATTAATGGTTCATAATCATTGTCAATCG
>ML779053.1:11603-23310 GCA_009831015.1 Picea engelmannii
GTCTTCCTTTTTACTGCCATCGTTGTAAGTTATTGATAACATAAAATTTATAATATTGCGTTAATTATGGATTTATGATTAGGGCATGTCGAGACAATTAATGGTTCATAATCATTGTCAATCGAATTACAAGCTTAGATCATTGAATGAATGTTAATGTAAATTTTACCATGATTGCGTCAATAATTTTAGTATATGCCGTTAATTATCGGTCTATGATTAAAGATGAATGTTAATTATAGCGTTAATGACAATTGGAATTATTCAATAAATTCATGATTGTAACTAATGACTAATTATCTTGTTAACTATTAAACTAGTCAAATTTCAGACTTGCAAAATAAGGTCCCTTGAATGATGTTTAGAGGGTACCTTGCTGACGAATCATGATCTAAAAGTTGCCAATTGGAATGGCCTTAAGACTCTTATAGGTTGTAGTCCATTGTTAAATTAATGTTGTACTTGGTTGTAACCATTATTTGCTTGGTCTGTTTGTGTCAGGCGGGATGTAGACACCTCCATGTTCCTCAGAACAGTCACCATCCCTGAGACCTTAAATGGTTAAAATCGATGGAAACCTGGGCTTGAACGTTGCTTGTGTGTCTTGGAGGTCCTAACCATTGCAGGGTAGGACGGGCGGGAAGTCAGTCTTATTTTTAGTCAATCTTACTTATTGTCGATTGATCATCATTAATTGCATGCAGTCACTTGTTGTGCGTCTTATGTCGTCTTGTTGTGTTCATCGTGGTTTGCATCTTATTCGTCATCGGGTGGCGACGTAGAGTCAAATGTGTTTATTTCCCTTGTACACGTGCACATACACACCTGTAAAAAAAATAAATTTGCACTTGTTATGAGAGGTTGTCGGCGTAACGAGGAGGATTGTTACATCTCCAAAGTATTAAGGATGAACAAATGGAAATCTAAATGGGGGTGCTATATCTGGATAGGGAGTGTTGGAAGGGTGGGAATGGAATAGGAAAGTGCCTGCAAGGTACGTTACCTATGCCTGGTTTTGGAGGCCATTTGTTATAGATTTGAAATACTCATTTTTAGAAGACACTAACTATGTTTCACCAAACCAGTGTAATAGAAGACTTTTCTACTTCCTTTGACATATTTCCAATATAATAAAAGGTATCACTAATGAGTTCTTCAAGGAGTTTTCTATCAGTGATGCCAAGGAGGAGATCAAGTACAATTCTTGATGTCCCACCTTGCCACTTGGTTGGATGCCTCCCAGCTAGTATAAAAGGCCCAATCAGTGGTCATAGCCTAGGACAAATGCCCCAATTTTGTTCCATGACCATTTCCTTCATTCATGCCTACTCCACCTCCTTCTTGGCCCTTCTAATTGCATAAGTTGACCTCAAAAAAAGTGTTAGAATGTAACCTCTCGACCTTTGTTATAATTGTGATGAAAAAAATGTCAGATGGCATAAATGTAAGGAACAATTTGTTTTCTTCGTAGATATGGATACAATAAGCATGTTTGAGGAAATTTTATAGGAAGACATAGTCAAGCTAGATTTAGCAAAGACTACACCTAATGAAGTACCCACTTAGGAGCCCTAATTGTTTTTTCCATACTATGTCAACAATTACAACCCCCCAAATGTTGAAGTTGGTTGGGCATATCAAGCACAAAAAGGTGTTTGTCATAGTTAATAGTTTCAACACCCACAATGTTATCCATCATTGAGTCATAGTAGAAACACAAATTTATGTCAATGCAATATATAATTTTCAAATAATGATAGCCCATGGAGGGACTATGAAATGTGGTAGTAAATGTGAGAATGTGAAACTACAAATAAGGGGATATTTCCTTGAAACAAACATGATTTCCATTGAAATGAGTGGGTGAGATGTAGTCCCGAGAACAAAATGGTTGCAAACATTAGGCCTTGTTACAATGGATTTCAAGGAGTTATACATGAGCTTCAATAAAGAGGGGCATAAACACATACTTGTTGATCTAAAACATTGTTTAATACCTTTATAACATCATGAGGATTAAACCCCTTGCATTTTTATAGAGGTAGTACTCCTCTTTCTTGATATATGGTAGATTGTTCTCCTAAACTTATATGCATGCAATAGAAAAAATTAACAAATCTTCCAATAAAACCCCTATATACAAATTTACAAGCTCTTATATACAAATGTACAAACTCTTATATACATATATACTTGTCAAGCACGTCATCTCATTCAATAACAATAAATAAATATGTTTGCAGAGATTTGTATCTACAGGTTTTGGAGTCTTCTTTGAACATATATGTTTCCTTCCTTTAAAAATAATGTGAACCCATAATCATCTATGAATTTTCAAGATGAAAGAAAAGTAGAATGTAAATATCACCAAAGAACTTAATATGATCATCTCATTTAAACTCAAAAAAAATTTGATAGACACACATTTGAAATCTCATGCTTTAGACTCAAAGTCTGAGAAATCACTAATGTAATGCCCCAAATAGTTCTTTGTGGGAGAAATTAATAATAATATCCCAAATGTAATAAGATTAACAATGTCTGAAACAAGAGGAATGAAACAACATCAACAAGATCTCAATGACAATTAGATAAACTGAATTAAACTGCATTTTCCTTTTTACAAGAAAGGATTTTTCACTTATGGACCTAAAATATCATGAAAAATGACTGGAAGAATTTAGAGAAAGAGTTGATTAAACTCAGATTTTCCCATTGCCAAACATATATGGAAAACATGATGGAAAGGATTAAGCATAAATAAATAGGAGAAATAATTTTTAGCATACTAAGTCACAAAATCTTGGAAAGGAAAAACTTGCTTCTTGCAAACTCTCCACCACTGCAAAAACCCCTGACTGCCAACCATAACCAACCCCTTGAATGCCTTTCACCTCTTCTTTTATAGTTTTCTTAAATATTATTTAGGTTTACATTTAGGGTTTTATTTTCCCCTTTGTATATATGAACTTAGATATTCATGCCATCAACTAGGACCCACTTTAGAAGCTTGAAAATTTCTCTTAAGAAACAATTTTCCAAAAATAATTGTCTGTCAATTTAGAAAATAGTCACGAATGTAATTTGATTTTTAGGTAATTTTAGTAATTATTCCTTCCATGAAAACTAATTCCAAAGTTTTATTCTCATTTATACCTTTCCAACAAGCTCTCGTTTTCTCAATTTGGACATCATGATCAAAATTTATGGCCTTTGGAAGATAGAGACTCAATGGCTATCAATTTATCCATGTGAATTTTGAGCCCTTGATTTGTTAGTCCGCCCCATTTCTCCCACATGCATTGGGGAATAGATCTCATATCTTTTTTATAATAAAAATGCATCCCCATATTATTTGTGTGTGAAAAGAGAACTGTGGAATGTTGTGTAGCTTGTGCATAGATTGGGTTTTGGTTGCCACCTCATCGCCCAATCATCATGCCAAATCACTTGCCCAGTCATATGTGTGTCCAATAAATATCATCCAAGTGTCAACTTGAACTATGTCCATTTCACTACCATGTATCACAATGTGATAGGTCCACCTCACTGCTACGTGTCACCTAAGGGTACATCCACCTTACTTCCACATGTCCCAATATGGTAGGTTGACGTAATTGCCACATGTACCAATATGCCAAAGGAGGGGGAAAGGGATAAAACTTAGGAATGTAATGAATAATTTGATGTAATAATAAAATGAGAAAATAATATGACATATAAATAGGGCAATGTGGAGTTAGGTTAATGCGGGTCAGTAAAACTTAGTAAAAATGCTTAAGTAAAGATTCGGTGTAAAATTCAGTAAAATGACTATGCCATGAGGTTGCAATTTGGGTAATGAAGAAATGGGAAGTGAAAATTGAGTATTGTTGAAATGTAGGGTTGTAGACTTGCGCAGTGGGGATGGATGGTGGAGATGAGGGAAGGAATCTCACATCTGCATTCATAAATAATGATTAAGTGTGTGTTGACAATTAAATTCGCAATGAAGTTTGGCCCGCAAAGTATCGCTAAAGCCTATTATTATAAAAGATAAATAATACTAGTAGGTGGGACCCCCCTCGTTATTTGGAGATCAAGTTTGTCGTTTATTCGATACTATTTGATACTACTTTCATGGTTGATGATATCTTGTTTTATTGGATAATGGATCATGCATATTATACAGGGTTCCCTTGCTTTTCCAAGATCAAGTTATACCAAACATTTTCAGGGTATCATTGTTGACTGTTCTTGGATCTATTATTTGTGACACCTACAACAAACACATGTTAGTAATAACAAAAGGATAGAAGCAGAAGCATGCTAAGGTTTTCTCTTTGAGTTAATGTTGAGATAGTTCAGTTTTCATTCATTCATATATTCATCACAACCTAATTCTCTTTTATGATAGAAGGGTATTATTGTAGACAACAATATTCAGGGCTGAATCAAATCATTCAGACACTTGTTCTTCAGAGGTGTTGATCTATCTTTGATAGTATGTGTAGACTTGTCTGCTTGTGAATTAATTTTCATGACTGATAAATGATGTTGTGCAGAGTCGAGTGGGAAACAATCTGTGGAAAGTTGATCCAACTTTTAGAGTTCATTTTTGTTTTTTTGTCAGAGGTCCTTTTGTATGTTCCATCGGGGATATCTAAGTTTGACTTTGGTCCAAGATTTTTGTACGAGATTTTGTAAAGAAAATGTTTGTTTGGTGAATTGGAATGAAATAAAGGATTGCTTTATGTCTCATCTATATTGATTATCATCTTGGTGTCTTTACTTATATTCTTACATTTATTTAAGCAACTGTTATATTCATAAAATTACATAAAAATGAATTTCCAGCAAGTTTTTTGTTGATAAAAGACTAGCCTAAGCACTCGTAATTAATACTTGTGAGTTGGGATGTTATTTTTGTTGGCTATAAACATAGGGTGATATTCATGTCTACTTTTATTTAGCCAAGTAAATTCTGAAAATTCTTGAGTAAGATCAATTCATATCTTTTCCTCAACATTTATTTGGCAACCATACTGGGGAGATCTTCGATATCTCTCTGGTTAATTTTTATACTCGATTTCATGGATACATCTTTCTTTTTCTATTATTGATTCTTTAACTGTTTTTCTATTCATGATTGTTCTTGATACGAGGCAGCCCAATCTTGAGCCTGGTCTCCAAGACTAGACCAACATTGCCTTGAACTTGTTTCATACTATTTTAGACACTTCCAGGACCCGTGCTGAGCTTAACCGTTCTTGGGCAGCAATTGAACAAGATATTAGTGTTCAAGAACAATTGGAAGCTAGACGTATATAGCCTAGATATCGACAATAACCTTTTGTTTCTTCAGTTTTGGCCTTTCTTTCATGTCCTTAGATTCTCGTGATTCTAGAAGAAGAAGAGGTTTGTCACCTCATGAAATCAATCCTATTTCTGAAATAGGAAGAAGAAACATAGTATTATCTGTCCAACAAAGTGATCTAAGGAGGAATTTATCCGAGTCATCCAACTTGTCTTTATTTTCCTCATATATTCACAAGATGGCATCTAGTGGTGGATCTGGTGGCACTGGAAGTGCTCCATCTTCCCAATCTTCATATTCATTGGTGATTGGTGGCTTGTACAACCACCATATCCTTTTCCAATATACTACGAACGCCACCAAAGTCAGAAAAAAGTATGGAATTTTTCAGTTCAAAGAAGATGCCATAACCACACCGTGGCATGTGTCCTCTCCTCTTAACCTAGCACCTACTACTCGTCCACTTCCAAAGTTTAAAGAGCACCTGCCTAAGTTTATGGGGAATAACACTGTCAGTAACAATGAACACCTAGTGGAATTTTCTAATTCTTGTCACAATATAGGGGCCAACGACAACGATACTTGCATGCGCATATTCGTCAATTCCTTGGAAGGAAATGTTGCGACTGACTTCTTTGACCTTCCTCCTAAGATTCTGTCTACTTGGGAGGAATTAATCTATTGGTTTAGATCAACGTATGGGAAATCTAAAAGCCCAGTTGAGAAGTTAAGAGAATAAAATAATGTTATCTATAAGGAAGGTGAGACCATCAAGTATTTCAACTTGCGTTTCGCCAAGTTGTACAATCAAATCCCTCAACTTATCTACCCTTAGAACCAAGATGATTTCATGCATTACTACAATGCATTGCCTTCTCCTTACCATCATAGGCTTGAGGAAAAATCCATTGATAATCTTGAATCTTCCCTGCATACTTGCTTAGAGTATGAAGAATAGCTTGAACGAACTGTTCTACCCCAAGGAGAATTAGTTAGACAGACAGACATGTCCTCTCTCTTACAACTAGTACAAGATATTAACAATCATATGATAGCATTTGAGTGGAAGGGTATTGTCTCCCCTCTCACCCCTGGAGCTTCATCCTCTTCTGCACCCCCTTTTAGAAATCTGGTTGAAAACAATTTTCAGCCTAAGGCTATCCTGCCTCGGAGTTGGTGTAACTTTTGCGAGGAGCACTATGAAGAAACCACATGTGAGGTAAACAAGAGTGCCAGAGATAAGATCTTTGGTAAAATACTATAAGCTACTATCGTTGTCCTAGATTTTGCCGAGCTATAAGATGTCATGGTCATTAATACTAGGGACAAAGCCTATGCCCGCAAAGGCAAATTTGACCCCCCTCACAGTTCTTCTAGCCTGAGTTCATCCTCAACCACTGCTACGCTCCATGTTCCTAAAATTCCCAAGAGTCAAAGAATCACTCCTCCTCCCCCCTCTTCCAAATACAATATCTTGAATCAATTGGCCAACATCAAAGTAGATGCAACCCTCCTAGACATGGTTTCCATCCCTGAACAACAGATGCATATGAAACAATTCATGGAAGGGAAGGAATCCATTGTAGCCAATCTTTCTAGAGAGGTAATCGAAGAGGATTCTTCTGTAAATAAATTAGGTGTACATAACTTTAGATACCCTATAAAAAATTCCCCTTTTTATATTTCTGTAAAAATCATGGATAAAATTTCCCATTGTTGCCTCATTGATGGTGGTGCATGCCCAAGTGTGATGTCGAAGATTATTATGGAAGAGATAGGCTTGTCTTATACAGATGAAAACGCCAGAAGCATACTCTCCTATAATAGTCTACAATGAAAGACCATAGGTGAGATTAAATATGTGACCTTAGTTTTGTGCACTCATCCCAAAATAAGGATTACCCTCAACATTCAGGTAATTGATATTCCTGTAAGAAATTACTCAATTATTTTGGGAAGAGATTGGCAAGCCTTAACAGATGGATACCTCTCACTCGACGGAACACATTTATCTATTCCTTGTAATGAAAAAAACATTATAGTTCTTAGAGAAGGAAGGATATCCCCTTATATAGAGAGTGTCCCCCAACCTAATGTAAACTATATCGAAGAGGAACTAGGAGTATACTCCATCTTTGTTGAGGAGGATAATTTTCCTTTGGAACAAATCAATTTAGATGATGGTATGCGGCACATGCACTTTGATGGTTCATGCTCTAATGAGGGAAATGGTGCTAGTGTTGTCTTGATTTCTCCTATAGGAAAAATTCATAACTTTTCTTATAGGTTGGAGTTTGCTTTCACAAACAATGTCACTAAATTTGAAGCCCTATTATTAGGCATTGAAAACGCCTATAATATTGGTTGTGGTCACCTTTCAGTTCTTGGGGATTTCGAGCTTGTTTTTAACCTTGTACGTAAGATTTATTCCCCTGGAAACAAGTTGATGAAACGATACACCCAAAATGTTTGGGCCCTTATCTCGAACCTATTGTCTTTCAATATCACTCTCGTAAAGAGAGAAATAAATTCAATGGCTGATCAGTTAGCTCTTTTTGCAGCTTCTCCTACTCGACAACTTCTGCCACCCAAACTTGATTGTAACTTTCAATCCCTATATCATCCACATACTCCCAACAATGTAGAATATTGGCAGGTCTTCCCTAACGATGAGATAATTTGTGATTTTATCCAAAATGAACCTTTTAAGCCTAAGGAAATTATAACCATGGAAGATAACAAGATTCCTAAAATCTTGACTTGTAATGATCCCAAGCCATTATGCAAGGATCATCACGGTTTTGGTGTCTTTTTAATCTTTTTCTGGTTGTGGTATTTCATCAAACACTTTGCTGGTCTACTTGTTTAGATGTGTTTACTTGTTGAATGGCCTCTTGATTTCGGCCTTAGGGTTTACTGATGTGTTTATATGAATGTTTGCAACAAATAAAAAGAAGAGAGAACCATGGAACATACCTCAACCATATACAATATGATAGACAAGCCAAAACATCTCAAACTGCTTTTATTCATAATAATAGAGAAACCTGCTACAATGAAGATGTTGATCTGGAATTCTCAATAGATGGCCAAGAAGATAGACAATAGAGCTATTACAAAATGCTCACGAAAATACAAAATAAGCCTCCGAAGGCTGGATAAGAGATGAAGACCAATGCCACGTCCTGCTGGATAGTTGAAGCTCCTCAACAATTCGGCCCTGGTGCCAAAGATGTCAAATCACCTCAATAAAGATTCCAAACAGTAGATCAGGTGGTGGCAAGAACAACCCAGGTGCACGAATCTCCAAGATCCCTCTCAAACCCTGTAGATCTGAACTCCTCCATTGAATGGTGCACTCCACTGGATGACTGAAACCCTAATAATTCGACCTCTCTCCTAGAGACCTCCAACAACTCCACCAATCCACTAGAATGATAGATCGGGGCATGACAATGAATACCCAAGTGCTCAAATCATCATAATACCTGCTAGACCCTTAGATCTAGCTACCCTCCAAATAATGGTGTGCCCTCCTCTTGGGAAAACGTCCCACTCTCAATAAAAATCAATCCTCCACTGAAAGACTCCAAAAAACCACCAAGAATGATGCCAAGACACCTGCAAAGAAAACCCAATACCCGGAATTCCCAAAATCACTTCTCCTCAGCTAGGAAGAATCCTCCCTCCATGAATGGTGCGCCCCTCTTGCTGAAAACCCTCAACTGGTGCACCCTCTCTCTATCTGCACATGAAACTGATGTAGAATCCTCCTGCAACTGAGAATATGTGGAACTAGAATGGTGTGGGAGAGTATTTCATCCCCGAGACCAAGCTTGGGACAAGATAGGTGGAATCTTTCACCACCGAATCGTCCTCTAGGATTTGTTAAGTCAAAACCCTCAAAACCCCCAATGTTGGGCTCACTAGCTAAAAGACAGATATCAAAATAAGATCATACATGAATGAATGAGAAGAGGCCCTTGCCTTTCATTTATACTTTTTTCTCTCCTTGTCCCTCCAAAGTGACTTTCATTTTATTAAAATTTAATTAATTAATTAAATCACTTTAATTAATTAATTAACCTCTTTACCTCTAAAAAACACCTTACCTCTCCTTGTGGCTTCTCTAGCCACTGAAAGTCACTTCTCACCATCCCATCCTGTAGTGTTGCTTCTCCCGATTCCAATGAGCTATTACATAGAGAGGTTCCCCCAAGTAATGTTCCCAAAATGACCTCTTCAGTGAATTCAATTGACTTATAGCTCAAAATAGTCAAAATCATGGAAATCGTCGGAATGCAACGGAACCAAAGCCAACCTGTGCGGAATGGCTCGATGGAATATGATGAGAAATGCGAGCTGGACCCCACAATGCCTCTCAATAACCCCTGTACTCTCTATAACATCCGTTTGACTACTCTAGTCATCATAAACCTCTGCACTGTGATGATGTCCCAAAGTGGGGACATTACATGAATCCTCTAGAGATTTAATTTTCTTCGAGTGATGTAGGCAACAAGGAGAAACAAAAAGAAGAAGAGTAAAAAATGAAGGTGGGTGAAACCATCTCCTTGAACATTGGGACACCCAAGACTCCAGAGAACGTTAAAATAGGTGCCAAATGTTCAAATGAAGAGAAGAAGAAGTTTTCCAAGTTGTTTGGTGAATTTAAATATGTTTTTCCTTGGTCTTATTAGGATCTTCGTGGTTTTTATCCTGGCCTTATACATCATGCCATCCCCATTCATGAGGGCATAAAACTAGTTAGGCAAAAACAAAGACCTATCAAACCTGCGCTAGAAGAAACCATTCAAAAGGAGTTGCAAATTTTTTTGAAGGCTGGAATCATATTTCCAGTCAAATATTTTGAATGGGTCTCAAATCTAGTCCCTGTTCGGAAAACAACTGGTTAGATTAGATTGTGCATTGATTTTCTCACATTAAATAGAGCTAGTATAAAATACCACTTCCCTCTTCCCAACATGGAAATGATTTTGTAGCAAGTTGCAGGGTCACAAATGATGTCCTTACTTGATGGGTTTTCCGGTTACAATCAAATCAAGGTAAAAAGGGTAGATAAAGATAAAACCACCTTTATTACTCGTTGGGGTACCTTTGCTTATGATTGTATGTCGTTTGGTTTATCTAATGCAGGTGACACTTTTCAAAGAGCTATGCAATTATCTTATAATGATCCCAAGCCATTATGCAAGGATCATCACTGTTTTGTTGTCTTTTTAAAACTTTTTCCTGGTTGTGGTATTTCGTCAAACAGTTTGTTGATCTACTTGTTTAGATGTGTTTAGATGTGTGTATGCAGCAAACAAAAGAAAGATATAACCATGGAACATACCTCAACCATATGTAATAAGATAGACAAGCCAAAACATCTCAATTCTTCTTTATTCATAAAATAGAAGAACCTGCTACAATGGAGATGCCGATATGGAATGCTCAACAGATGGACAATATGATAGACAATGGATAACAAGTATGAGATAATACAAAATGCTCTCGACAATACAAAATAAGCCTCCAAAGGCTGGATAAGAGATGAAGACCAATGCCAAGTGCCAAACCCCTCACTGCTGGAAGATGCCACGCTCTGCTAGATAATTGAAGCTCCTCAACAATTCGGCCCTGGTGCCAAAGATGTCCAATCACCTCCAGAAATATGCCAAACAATAGATCGGGTGATGGTAAGAACAACCCAGGTGCTCGAATATCCAAGATCCCTCTCAATCTATGTAGATCTGAAATCCCCCACTGAATGGTATGCCCCATTGGATGACTGAAGCCCTAGATAATTTGGCCCTGATGAAAGAGAACTCCAAATGCTCCAAAACTCTCCACAATGATAGATCAGGACGCTGCAATGAGAACCCAAGTTCTCAAATCCTCAAATACCGGCTAGATCCTTATATCTAGCTACCCTCCAAATAATGGTGCACCCTCCTTTTGGGAAAACGTCCCACTCTCAATACAAATCGATCCTCCACTGAAAGACTCCGAAAAACCACCAAGAGCGATGCCAAGACACCTACAAAGGAAAACCACTACCTGGAATTCCCGGAATCCCTTCTCCTCAGCTAGGACGAATCCCTCCTCAATGAATGGTGTGCCCCCCTTGCTGGAAACCCCAACTGGTGCGCCCTCTCTCTACTTGCACAAGCAACTGATGTGGAATCCTCCTGCAACTGAGTAGATCTAGAACTAGAATGGTGTGGGAGAATATTGCAGCTCCGAGACCAATCTTGGGACAAGCTAGGTGGAATATTTCACCATCGAATTATCCTCTAGGGTTTGTTAAGTCAAAACCCTCAAAACCCCCAATGTTGGGCTCACTAGCTAGAAGCCAGAAATCAAAAGATAAACATACATGAATCCATGAGAAGAGGCCCTTGCCTT
>ML779053.1:27364-46902 GCA_009831015.1 Picea engelmannii
ATGATCCCAAGCCATTATGCAAGGATCATCACTGTTTTGGTGTCTTTTTAAAACTTTTTCCTGGTTGTGGTATTTCGTCAAACAGTTTGTTGATCTACTTGTTTAGATGTGTTTAGATGTGTGTATGCAGCAAACAATAGAAATATATAACCATGGAACATACCTCAACCATATGCAATAAGATAGACAAGCCAAAACATATCAATTCTTCTTTATTAATAAAATAGAAGAACCTGCTACAATGGAGATGTCGATCTAGAATGCTCAACAGATGGCCAATATGATAGAAAATGGATAACAAGTATGAGTTGCTACAAAATGCTCCCGACAATACAAAATAAGCCTCCAAAGGCTGGATAAGAGATGAAGACCAATGCCAAGTGCCAAACCCCTCACTACTGGAAGATGCCACGCTCTACTAGATAACTGAAGCTCCTCAACAATTCAGCCCTGGTGCCAAAGATGTCCAATCACCTCCAGAAAGATGCCAAACAATAGATCGGGTGATGGTAAGAACAAACCAGGCGCTCGAATCTCCAAGATCCCTCTCAATCTCTACAGATCTGAAATCCCCCACTGAATGGTATGCCCCACTGGATGACTGAAGCCCTAGATAATTCGGCCCTGATGAAAGAGGCCTCCAAATGCTCCGAAACTCTCCACAATGATAGATCAGGACGCTGCAATGAGAACCCAAGTGCTCAAATCCTCAAATACCGGCTAGATCCTTAGATCTAGCTACCCTCCAAATAATGGTGCGCCCTCCTTTTGGGAAAACGTCCCACTCTCAATACAAATCGATCCTCCACTGAAAGACTCCGGAAAACCACCAAGAATGATGCCAAGACACCTGCAAAGGAAACCCACTACCTGGAATTCCTGGAATCCCTTCTCCTCAGCTAGGACGAATCCCTCCTCAATGAATGGTGCGCCCCCCTTGCTGGAAACCCCAACTGGTGTGCCCTCTCTCTACCTGCACAAGCAACTGATGTGGAATCCTCCTGCAACTGAGTAGATCTAGAACTAGAATGGTGTGGGAGAATATTGCAGCTCCGAGACCAAGCTTGGGACAAACTAAGTGGAATATTTCACCACCGAATTATCCTCTAGGGTTTGTTAAGTCAAAACCCTCAAAACCCCCAATGTTGGGTTCACTAGCTAGACGCCAGAAATCAAAAGATAAACATACATGAATCCATGAGAAGAGGCCCTTGCCTTTCCTTTATACTTTTTGGCTCACCTTGTCCCTCCAAAGTGACTTTCATTTTATTGATATTTAATTAATTAATTAAATCACTTTAATTAATTAATTAAATCACTTTAATTAATTAATTAACCTTTTTACCTTTGAAAAAATCCTTATCTCTCCTTGTGGCTTCCTTGGCCACTGAAATTCACTTCTAGCCATCCCATCCTGTAGTGTTGCTCCTCCCGATTCCAATGAGCTATTACTAAGAGGTTCCTCCAAGTAATGTGCCCAAAATGACCTCTTCAGTGAATTCCATTGACTTATAGCTCAAAATAGTCAAAATCATGGAAATCGTCAAAATGCAACGAAACCAAAGCCAACCTATGCGTAATGGCTCATAATGATGGAATATGATCATCAATGGAAGCTGGACCCCACAATGCCTCTCAAATACCCTGTACTCACTCTAGCACCCATCTGGCTACTCTGGTCATCATAAATCTCTGCCCTGTGGTGATGTCCCAAAGTGGGGACATTACATAGCTTTTGATGATTTGATTGGTAATATCATTCAGATCTACCTTGATGACTTAACAATTTACTCTAAAATCTGATCAGATCATTTTGGCCATCTGAGAAAAGTTCTCATGCGATGTAGGAAATTTGGAATTTCCCTAAACCCTTCCAAGTCCATTTTTGGTGTTACCGAGGGTAAGATCCTTGAACACATTGTCTCTGATTCATGAATAAGTATCGATCCTAAAAGGATCACTGCTATCCTTAACCTTCCTGCTCCTACTTCCAAGAAAGAGGTTCAAGCCTTTATGGAAGTTATTAACTTCGTCCATAGTTTTGTTCCATATTTTGAAGTGATGGTCAAGCCAATCAATAATCTGCTTAAGCAGGACCATTCTCTTTCATGGACTGATGATATTGGAAATGATTTTGAAGGGATTAAGAAAGAAATCAGCTCTGCACTAGTTTTGGTGAAGCCAGATTTTGAGAAGGAATTCACGATTTATACTAATGCCACTGAGGAGGCAATTTCTGTTGTCTTTATGCAAAATGATGGTCAAGGAAACGAAAAACCTGTGGCTTACATGAGTCAAAGTTTTTCTGATGATGAATTTAAATACTCTTTTATTGATAAACATGATTTTTCTCTTGTTAAGGTCGTTGAAAAGTTTTTCCACTACATCTTAGGTAAGAATACGTTGGTAAAGTTCCCTTTACCCTCTGTTAATTGTTTTCTCTCACAGACTTATCTTTCAGGAAAACTTGCACATTAGCTTGCCAAGATCTAATAGCATGATTTGAATATTGTGACTTCTACCACTATCAAGGGATGTGAGCTAGCCCTTCACTTGGCTCAGGATGATGAGAATGGTGAAGAAATTGACAAAGAAGATAGTTCCCTTTCAACCCTCTTTTTCATTGACGATCATACCCTCTCTGTGTCTGAACATCCTTGGTACAAAAATTTGGTTTATTATTTACAGAACCAAAGATGTCCAGACAACTTAGACACTCATCAAAGGAGAATACTTCATCTTGAATCAATAAGATATGTCATTATAGGAGACTTGTTATTTCAAAGATCTGTTGATGGTGTGTTGCTTCGCTGTGTAAACAATGAAGACTCACAGAAATTGTTGTAGGAAGCCCATGACTCTTCAAGATCTATCATTGATGTAGGAGGTCATTTTTCTGCAAAGACCTGCTTTCAATATTATTAGGAAGGGATATTATTGGCCTTCGATCTTTCATGACTCTTATTTTTTTTCGAGGTCTTGCGACAAATGCCAAAAAATTGCTAGGAAAGAACGCCTTTCAACCATGCCATTACAACATGTCTTGCCATATTTTCCCTTTTCAAAGTGGGGATTGAATTTTATTGGTCCTATTAACCCTCCTTCTTCAGCTGGGAAAGTTTTTATCTTGACAACCAAACACTATTTTACAAAATGGGTTGAAGTTGTCCCACTTAAACATTCCACAAATGATCAGGTAATTTCTTTCATTGAAAATAATATTCTTTCCAGATTTGGTCTTCCATTGAAAATTATTACAGACAACGACCCCGCTTTCATTTCTTCTAAGCTGACTCAGTTTCTATCCAACTTGGGGGTTAAACATTTCACGTCATCAACTTATTATCCCCAAGGAAACAGGCAAGCTGAGTCCACCAATAAAAATTTGGTAAGGATTGTCAAAAGTCTCATCAAGGATAAACCTCGTCAGTGGAACACTCTCCTCACTTATTCCCTCTGGGAAGATCGAACTACCACCAAAGTAAGTACTGGTTGTACCCAGTTTTAGCTGGTTTATGGTCAAGAAGCCCTCCTGCTAACAGAGCTAGAAATTTCTTCCTTAAGGTTGATGTTACAGACTAAAGAATTGAATTCTTCAGATGTTTTACAAAGAGTAAATGAATTACTAGATTTGGAAGAACAAATGATGTTTGCTTTGGGTAATATTAAAAGGAGGAAACAAACCGTTAATAAATATTTCAACAAGAGTGTCAAAACTGTCAAGTTTAAGGTCAATGAAAAAGTTCTACTATGGGATTTGGCTCACGTTGATAGGGGAAGACATTCAAAATTTTAGAAATTATGGTTGGGTCCTTTCAAAATCGCCTTTGTCTTAGGTACAAATTCTTACATTCTAAAAGATTTGTAGGAGAGATTGTTTTCCTACAGCACTAATGGTTCTCACTTAAAGCATTATGTGGAACCAACTTGAAAAGCTCTACGCTTATTTTCGGTCACTTTTCGTTTCTATTTTAGTAGTCTATCTCTATTTTCAGGTTTTCGTTTCTTTCTTCTGCTTACAATAGTTAGTTTCGGTCTTAAGTATTTCCTATTGCCTTTAATTTTCTGTCACTTTATTTCTTCCATTTTAATCTTTTGCGATTTTATTATGTTGAGCTTTGTTTTGGGTCATCTTTTAGTTTCAGTAGAGAATAAGATGTTGGATCATATTTATCACATTGACATTCCTGCAAGCATTATAAGTCAATAAAGATCAAGCTTACACAATTGTTATGATGTCGTCTCTGAAGGACCATTGAAATTGTTATATATTTCCACTATTGTCTTATAAAGAATTGGTTATCTCCCGCTTCTTCTCACCATTTCTTCATCCATTGAGAGTTTAAGATAAAATATGGAAATTTTCCTCCTTAAGGGTTAAAGAGAAGATTTCGGTCGATGGATTATGCATACAGTGGTAAAAACCCTCATACTTAACATTTTTCATAAGTTATTCCCAAGTTCCCGGTCATCTTTCCATTAAATCCGCTCACTTCCCTCTATTGCATAATCTTCCTGGTTATATTTTCTTGACTTGCTACTCTTACTCCGTGAACCATGAGTTCTGAGTTCTAAATCTGTTGGAAATAAATTTTCCTGTGGAGTTTCCAATTTGTTGACGATTAAATTCGCAACGAAGTTTTGCCCACAAAGTATTGCTAAAGCCTATTATTATAAAAGCTAAATAATACTAGT
Source organism: Picea engelmannii (assembly GCA_009831015.1). NCBI lineage: Eukaryota > Viridiplantae > Streptophyta > Pinopsida > Pinales > Pinaceae > Picea > Picea engelmannii. The sequence continues at coordinate 32,060 of ML779053.1, forward strand.
AGGTGGGACCCCGCTTGTTATTTGGAGATCAAGTTTGGTGTTTATTTGATACTGTTCGATACTACTTTCATGGCTGACAATATCTTGTTTTATTGGATAATGGATCATGCATATTATACAGGGTTCCCTTGCTGTTCCAAGATCAAGTTATACCAAAATTTTTCAGGGTATCATTGCTCACTGTTCCTGGATATATTACTTGTGAGACCTGCAACAAACACATGTTAGTAATAACAAAAGGATAGAAGCAGAAGCATGCTAAGGTTTTCTCTTTTATTTTATGTTGAGATAGTTCAGTTTTCATTCATTCATATATTCATCACATCCTAATTCTCTTTTATGATAGCAGGGTCTTATTGTAGACAACAATATTTAGGGCTGAATCAAATCATTCAGACACTTGTTCTTCAGAGGTGTTGATCGATCTTTGATAGTCTGTGTAGACTTGTCTGTTTGTGAATTAATTTTCATGACTGATAAAGGCTATTGTGCAGAGTCGAGTGGGAAACAATCTGTGGCAAGCTGATCCATATTTTAAAGTTCAATTTTTGTTTTCTGTCATAGGTCCTTTTGTATGTTCCATCGGGGATGTCTAAGTTTGACTTTGGTCCAAGATTTATGTATGAGATTTTGTAAAGAAAATGACTCTTTGGTGAATTGGAATGAAATAAAGGATTTCTTTATGTCTCATCTATCTTGATTATCATCTTGGTGTCTTTACTTATGTTCTTACATTTATTTCAGCAACTATTATATTCAGAAAATTACATAAAAAATGAATTTTCAGCAAGCTTTATGTTGATAAAATACTAGCCTAAGCACTCATAATTAATACTTGTGAGTTAGGATGCAATTTTTGTTGGCTATAAACATAGGGTGATATTCCCTTCTACTTTGCTTTAGCCAAGTAAAGTCTGAAAATGCTTGAGTAAGATCAATTCATATCTTTTCCTCAACAATGTGGAGTATGGGTAGTAGTGAAAATCACCAAGTATGGAGAGTATGGATAGTAAGAAAAATGACCAAGTATGGAAGTGTAGAGAGTATATAGGAAGGAAAATGAGGAAATATGGAGAGTAAAGAGGAAGGAAAATGGGGAAAATGACTAAGTATGAGGTGAGGAAATCACTAAGTATGGAGAGTAAGGGAAATGGTGAGGAGAGTAAGGAAAATGAGTAAGTGTTGGGGGTATTGCGAAATATTTGAGAAAATTGGCATATCTTGGGAATATGACCTCTGTTTTAGATTCTGTAAAATGTTGGACGAAGATGAGACATAGGGATATTAAGTGAGAATATGGACACAAGCAATTTCCTTCTTATTTTTTTCTTTTTTGTTTAAGAAAAAAAAACCATCCCTGTTGGCCTTGCATGAAGAAGAACTACAACATTGATTCTAAATTCTTAAATCTTGTTGGTTCTTCATGATCAATATGTGAAAGCTATTTGGAACTTTCCAAATTTGAAATAATTTTGGTCTCCATTTGAAAGAAACATAGGTTCATATATTTACCCCAATCACTTAGCTGATGGGTGTTAGGAAAACACATCAACAACCTTAAAAGGTGTCCAATATGAGTCACTATAAATTATTGGTTTTCACCATATGTAAACGATACTAAATAATGTTCACTGTAGCATTATTGCTCAATTAAATTCCATCCAAAATTTGGACAATTCCCACAATGAATTTATCCTATTCTATGGTTGGTTTTGGACAAACATTGCCAGGCCTTTGAAACACCCCACATAGTACCCCACTCATGCAGAGAGCATGATCATGGAATTCAACTGATTCCAAGTAGTCAACTACCCAATGTGCACCCTTATTACCATCCTTTTGTGAAAAAAATGAAATTGAAAAGATATCTAAGGAATTTCTCAAGGCCAAAGTCATGTGTCCTAGTAAGACCCCCCACTCCTCCTTGGTGATCATGGTTTTGAATAAATAAGATAAGTGGTAGATGTGTCTATACTTCCACACCCTGAACACGTTGAAATATCAAAGATAAATTTCCCTTCCCTGTCATTGATGACCTATTGGATGAGCTTCACAGAACATGGTTATTCACTAAAGTTGATCTTTGTTCTAGTTATCACCAAATTTGGATAAGGAAGTAAACATTCCTAATATTTCCTTCTACACCCGTGGAGGGTGTGATGAGTAACTAAATAGGCACCCATTACAACTCTTTTAAGCAATGTTCCAAAGGCTATGTTTTCTTCATCTACAAATCTTAGTGCATTTGCATCACCCATTTCTAGTTTTGATGATGTATCAACTCTCATCAAAAGATGAAGAATTAGTTAAGAGTTATATGGGTCTACAAAAAGGTAGGCCAAAGAAAGAGAATTAGAAGAGAAGAAAGATTTCTTGGTTGAGGTGATAGATGGCTAGCCTATTGGCCAACATGCTTTAAGGTGGGATATAGAGTTGGGCATGAGAATCAGGTCTCATTTGTATGTTACCAAATCCAAGTTTTTAGAATAATATCCAAGAAATGTTGATCTTACGATACAAAAAATGGAAAGTTCTTTTGAGTTTGTTGGTAGAGGAAAACACACATTACTTTGGTTTCATTAACTTTATAGAAAAGATGTGCTTTTATTCCTCTCTCTCATTCCTATACTTTGCAAAAACATCAAGCATAGCTTAAGAAATATCAATATTATCATTTCATAGGCAAGAAAGAAAAAAAAATAAAAATAAACATGCTTCTTAAACTATCAAGCATCAAGCCACATGAACTTTGATATCTTGCAAAAGATAACAATGTCAACAATATTAGGTGGCAAAATTAAGATGACGTTGAAGATAGAAGGGGACGCTGACACTCATGATCTCTAAAAACAACAACATACATTGAAATTCATTGCACCAATTTTTTCTTTGCATGCATCTTTGTATTTCCCAAACTTAATCATAGAAGAAATTGTTGGGCCCTTCGTTTTGAAGACCACCCAATTTTTCGGAACTATTAAAGTTTTACAGAACAATATAGTATATTAGTGATAGATATAAGTGGTGGAAAGATAACCTGCCATATGCCAACAAGGAAAACAAGTCATGTGCCAATTGAAAGAGCAACAAAAAGAGATAGAACCTTCGAGCACATGCAAAAATGAAGCAAGATAAAGACGAAAATGAAGCAGGATAAAGAAATCATAACAATGGAATCAAGAAGTGGCCAAGAAAACAATACAAATCAAGAATTATGAAATGGGAAAGGGTTGCTTAGTTGTGAGTTAGTTGAAAAATTATTATGTGTTGTACGACTATTGTTGATGTAATCCTTTTCATTCTTTTTCTATAAAAATCTATCGCCATTATTGATTCTAGTGTGATAAGTTGTTGTGAAGAGTTTTTGGGACAATTGTTCATTGGAGGATGAAGTGCATTGTATAAGATATGATCTGCTCGTACTTGCAGAATAGTGAAATTTGAGACATTGATAATATGAAGGATCTTTTGGGCCCTAAAAGTTTTTTTCTGATGTGTATGACTCCATTATTTCTCCTTTGCAAAAGTTCTTTTGTACTATGTATTTGATATTCTGTCTTTATTTCCAAGTATCCCTTCATGTATATACTTGTATTTATATTGCGCAACATGGATTATCCAATGTATATACTGGTCTAGAATTATAATAATATAATCTTTCCGCATTCAAGGATGGATCTGTATTGTATTGTGTTAGATCTGATGTCGTGTCCTTTATAACTCACTTGATCACACATAAGTCTCGATTACGCTTTGGCTGAGACCTCCTTCCCTTGTGGAAGGGTGAATATGCCAATGCAACTAGACTATAATGGTATCTTTGTTGGTAACCTCTGAGAATCACGGTCTCTAATTTTTCACCAACAAATGGTTTCGTTGTTGGGACTTGGATTTTAATTGATTCTTTAGAGGATTTAGCATCACATATTCAAGTTTGACACTGAGAATTAGCGAGAAAGAAGGTGTGATGAGTTTATCTTTCAAGAAGTTGAGCTACGATATAAAATTTTGAGGATTGTGAAGGATGTTGTCTCTTATTCCGAACGTATGAGTGACCAATATGAAATCTTCTGGATCTAATTTCCTAAAGACACATTTCAGTGGTTCGACCGGTTGCAAGAAGCATCATAATTTAAATATTGTGTCAAGAGAATATTTAATTAGACCATTGGGCAGCTAGAATCTCTGCATAAGTTGGATCATCATATTTATAGAGCTTTGGATTTCTGGGTACAAAATACCCTAGAGGGACACATTATTGAATTTGTCGTAGAGAATCACTAGTCTTTCTCAAAGGAAGAAGCATTACTTTACACGGGATCCCAAGGAAGATTGTAGCGATAAATCCAGTTGTGGATCAAGATTTTTCTATAAAAAGAGGGAGTGCTATTGGTTCCTTCAGTTGAAATGGTAGTGTAAAACCCTTGCGCATGAGGGGTGGGTGATTTAGGTGAAGGTTCATGACTTAGGATACACAATTTATTGAGGTATGGGGGGTCATCATGAGAAGAGTGCCAGAGACAAATAGGCTAAAAAAATGGCTGTGGTTATCGAAAAGAGGTGGATAAAACATATGTGAAAGTTGATGAAGAGACCTGATCAGTCATAGAAGGAGATTGGATCAGAGAGTAGAAATAAAAGAGAGTTAGATAAGTTGAGGGAGTTGTAGTGGAAGGATGACCAGTTGATGGTTGAAGGAGAAGTTTGGAGAGAAAGGTGAAAATTTTGGAGAGAGTATATGAGGTGAAGAAAAGTAGAAAGAAAGAATCAAGATAGGCATCACCCTCGAGGAAAAAGACTCAGTTGTAACCTATGAAGAATTTGTGGGAGGATCAGATCCTAAAGCTCTCGTAGATGTGAAGTACCATACAGGACTTGATATGATATGGCCTCCTAATGTGACCCCCAAATTTAAAGAATCTCATCTCTAATGCATAGGAACCATCCTTGGATGACCAAGTCCCTCAGCGCAATCTACAAATCCAGTAAATTCTACACTAAATACTCCCATAATTTTGGTCGTTTTAATCATTCTAGTCCAACTAGTTTGAGTGGTATCATTTGTATTAGTGTGGAAATTTATTTAGTTATATTTCAACCAGGACTATCAGGATTCATCTTAATAGGGTCCCCAAGTTCACAAATGGTGCATCAACATGTCAGTTCCCTCACTCAATACCCAAAATTTTGGGGTAAAGGGAATGAGGATGTCGAACAACATTGGTTCCTTTGTGAGGCTATCTGGAGGTCTCATGGAACTTTATATGCGAACAAACTAGTCGAGTTCTAGACCACATTAAGGGGTCGAGTATAAAAATGGTATATGAAATCCATTGAAACAGGGAATCCCCAGGGGAAACCATTTCCTTTAGTTCGAGTGAAACAAAATTTTATAGGTGAATTTCAACTACCCCAATTCGAGAAACACACTCTCTTTGAACTGTGGGAAATTAAACAAAGAGATGAGGAATATTCTTGGGAATATAATCAAAGGTTTAAGGATGTGATATGGAAATTAGATAACCCCATGCATGAAGACCACCAATGTGAATGGTTCATTCAGAGAATTTTACCATTAACTTGAATATCGTTGACCCAGTAGAGGATGGTTACTTTGGGGGAAGAATTAGAATAGGCTATGAAATCAAGGCGATCATGGGATATCCTGGCAACTTGCGGGTGATAAGACCACTTGATGACTATAATATTACGCAACTGCAATGACAGATTTACACGTTAACTGATAAAATTCAAGAACTGACCATTCCTAGAGTAGGTCACCTACATGTATGGTGTACTAGTTTCTACATTAAGGGTCATACAATGATGAAATGTCTCAGAATGAGGGGTGTAGGATCCCCTCCACAATCGATGATGCCTCCACTAGTAGGACCATTGGGAGGGGTTGGGAAAGTTGTTGTTGTAGTGCCATTATGATCCATATTTTATGAGAAGATTGAAATGAATACAGATTATTATCAAAATATTCTTAACATATAACAAATATTTAGTAAAATTGGTTTCTATTCAATAAGGAAATAAGCTGAAACTGTACAATGCATCGGAAAACAAGCTTGCTAGAATGGTGGCAGCTTATCTCTGAGAAGAGATGTGATGACTGCATACATTCACCAAAAGATGATTACAATGAGGCTCTCAAGGCATGTTTACAATAAACATGAATGCCAAAAACCCTAGACATCCAAAAACCTAACCCTAGGAGATGAAGCGCCAAAAGTCATGTGGGCCTTGTTTGGGCAAGTTAGTACATCAACTTCATGGGGTCGTAACTTTTGAATATGATCTATGTTTTAGGTGCACGATAGCCTGTTGGAAAGGTATATCCGAGGAATACACATGTTTCCTGTGGCGATCCCTACATATATGAACTGTGGAAAGCCCTAAAAATGATGTTTAGGGCCTCAAAACGGCTCCGGAAGTCAGGGACCCAAAAACTAGGAAAACATTGTCGAACTGGAAAATGCCAATTTGATCTAGTTGGAATAGGTGGGAGACCACTAACATCCATATGAATCAATCCTCCCCCATTATGAAGCAATGGTATCCATTGTGTTGAGTGCCCCCTGTTATAACCCTATAATTTATAGGATCAACTGGTGACTGAAATGTCATCTTTTCACTTTGTTTGGTTGCCAAATAATTTTCCATTCTGTAAATGATTTGAGAAAGAAAAAGAAAAAAGAAAAGAAAAGAAAAGAAAGAAAAAGAATAAAAGAGGGCATAAGAGAAATTGAATAAAGCCTCATGCAATAACAATGACTTGGTCCATACAATTTAAGCATGACCAAGTCCTTTTAAATTGATGTTGATAGGATTAGTGAATAAACTTGGCTAAACTGTTTAATCTTAGCCAAGCTGATTAGTTTAGCTAGTGAATAAATTTAACCAAACTGCCTAATCTTGGTCAAATAGCCTTAAGATAGAGTAATTTCTTAGTCGAATAGTTTAATCTGGGCTAAATGTCATAGGTAAGTAGGTTAGAGCATAGGTTAGTGGCCTTTATTTCAATAAAATATGCATGATGATCGATGTTGAAACATACCTTTGATGTTTGAAAGGTGAATGTCTAACCCCCATGGTGATGCAAAGCAGGGGAAAGCTGGTAAATCCACATAAAGCACTTGTCCTAAGTTTTCGGAACAAATATAATTTTGCGCTGACAAGTTAAAGAAGGCACACAGATGAACGACTGAGACGATGGCACTCAGATCTATGGTCAATAAGATTTTCCGAACCCCCCGACCATTCTACCTTTAATGGTGGGGGGGGGTCCGGAATCTTGGATAAAAAAGGCGCGCATCTGAATGATTGAGACTTCAGCGCCCAAATCTATGGTTGAGATTAAATTTCGGACCCCCCCTAATTGATCTACCTTTAATGGTGGGGGGGGTCTGGAAAGTTGGTTAAAAGTCGTGCTCAGATCTACGGTCCAACAACAAGTGCACTGATGGACGACTGTTGATGTATTTCAGACCCCCTCGACCGATATACCTTTAACGGTGGGGGGAGGGGGGGGTTTAGAATGGAATGGTTTTCTGTCAGTCCCTCTCCTCTAACGTGGCAGGAACCTATTGCTTCAGACTCCCACCATTTACCACAAACCAATTTTCCACTTACCACTTACCATTTTCCTGATATACCCCCGCTGCCTCGTGACATCATTTTTCCACTATCTTCTCCTAATGGTCACATCCCATAACTTTGTCAGTTCATACCCCCTATTCACCCGTCACAAGTCCCTTCACCATGGACGGTCCCCAATCAACACCCTCCACATCACCCAGTCATACTCGTCACTCGTTTCTACCTGCTATCTCACACTCCAAAGGACCCGTTGGCCATTTATTACCAGCTAACTTATCCGTTAGCCTGTTGATCTGTCTCTCATCCCCAACGGGTATCTGTTTGCTAAAAAATGACTCGCCTCTATCATTCGCCCATTTCTTATCTTATCCTCACACCAGGAAGTTTATCCTTGTCCTCTTCTAGATTCAGTCAACAGCCCAAAAGCACCGCTATTCCCACTAACATTTTTGTTTGAATTGCAGGTATTTTCCACAGTGATGGCGCCAAAGTCCAAGAAAGCGGAAGCCGAGGAAAATCCTTTCCTCCCACCTCCTATCGACCTCGACAGGATCCCATTGGCCGACAAAGATCACCTAATCGTAGACACAAGATGCGAATTTGACTTTGCGGAGTTGCAGTCATGGCTCAAAGATACTTTCTTAGATTAGAGCGATGAACTTGGGCTCTGGGAGTCCAACCTTCATCTATATCTTTTCCCCCAGGTCCATCATTTCCCTGAATTTCCCCTCAAATTCTAGGCTCATTACCTCCCCAACCAGAGACCCATAGTCTCGTCATTGGGATAAACTCTTTTCTTCATCACATCAGAAGCCATTGATCAGATGATGCAGATACCCAGAACTGAATCCACCTCTCCTTTTAATCTTGACATCATAACAGAGTTGTACTAGAAACTATCTTTCCCTCAGAAAGCCCATATTTTTGAGTTTTTCCTCCCACAGGATGCTCAGCTCCCCAAGACAAATCCCCCGTATCCTTCCTCCTTGTTCTCAGAGAAGGGAAACCAAGTCATTTCATCGCTCTGTTCTCTGCTTGGTTATTTTTCATACCAATGGGTGGATGAACCCATATTGGGTTTTCTATCCATTTTCTTTACAAAGGAAAGGCCCACCACTCAGTTTGACTACAACACTTTCTTGGCGAGAAGTATTCATGAGTAACTTTCAAATTTCACCACAGAGGGAATGTTCCGGTATTCCTCCATACTAGCTTACATGTTCACTTTCTTTCAAGTGGATAGGTTCTCTTTCTTAATGCAGAAATGGACAAGAACGGGAAGCCGTAGGCAGTAACATCTTGGACTTCACTGCTCAAACGAAATTCCACAGAGTTTAGTTTCAAACAGTTTATCGAGCAGTTTTACAACCCAGTGGTGAGCATGCTCAACGGTAGACCATAACCAAGAATAAATGAGGAGATTCAGAGGATCTTACACCTCTCAGACCTTGCAAAAACTGGAGATTGGTATCTTTACCAAAACCATACCGAGATCAGAGTATGATGCGAACTAGCTCCATACAAACTGCCCAAGTATCTTCTCATGAGGATATTTTCCCTCGAGTACATAAGGAAAATGATTAACTTAGACGACATACATTTTGTATCTCTGAAGAAGAAACAACAACTTAGAATTAAAGGGAAAATAGGGTCTTTCATCTGTAATAGCCGAGGCGCCAGGGAGGAAGCATACAGACTTTTGAAAGAAATGAAGCTCCATGTTAGTTTCCTATGGCACTATGATCCCTGCGAGATAATTTCAGAGATGAGGGTTAAGAATAAAAATGTTCCATATGTTCATACACCCAAGCCTGAGATAGAAAAGTTCGCAAATCAAACAGAATGGGAGCCGAACATTATGATAGAGATAGAATAGCAGGACCCTTCGGTCACAATCTCACAGACAACTACACCACAGGTTCCCAAGGAGAAAAAATCTAGGAAGGATACTTCACTTTCTGTCACCGAAGTCTCGACTGAAGATTTCCAATTACACACCAAAAGGCTAAAATCCAGTCATACAATTGACACGGCTGGTGAAAAGGAAAACCAATCCACTACTACTAGGGAAGGTGATCAACCACCTCTTATCACAAGTGGCAAGTAGATCATGTCCTCAGTTTCATCCAAGAAGCTGACGGATACTTCACTAGTTGACCAGTCGAGTAAAGGAGGACCAAAGTTGAGTATTTTTGAGAAGTATGATCTGATTAAGAAGAGGAATCAAACGCTGACCAACATCACTTATGCTCAGTTTTGGAAACAAACATCAATGACATAGCACAGACTGTTGTCCGCATTCAATACTAAGAAGGGTAGAATGCACATGGATTTTCTGCAGGCACAGGTGCCCGACCCAAAGGTAATCACTGATTACAAAAGGGCTATGTTCGAGTTTCACACTAGGGATGTGCACCCTGCAGATCAAATGGATCTGCACAGGCAAACTAGAGAAATGGTTTTCTCCACTTTGGAAAATGATTCTACTACAACTGCTAAACTACATGTCTCTCTGAGCAATGTTTAGACATAGCTGAAGTTAGAGAAGATATCATCCTTTGCAAAAGATAACAGAATTAAAACGTTGGAAGAACTTGTCCTCAAGATCAGGTACGACCCCTTGAACATGAAAGTAGTCGAGGAGATGCCTAAAAAGAAAAATGTTGATATAACATCTCTAAGGAAACAACTGAAACTACCACCAACGGAAGATGCACAAGCAAAGGAGATAGCTGAAACAGAAGGTGAGAAGGACGAGATGCTCAAGTTGATCATGGAGCAGAATGCACAGTTGAAAGAGATGGAAGAAGAACTGGAAAGGTTAGTGAAGGAGAAGGAAAAATCAACACCTATGGAAGTCATTTCATTGAGTGCAGTTCCACTTATAGGAGTAAGAACAACATATGTAGAAGGAACCCCCTCAGCAGAGATTCCCTCAACAACTCCACTAACATCTCTAGAAAAGACAGTAGATCTGGAAAAATCCATGGAGGAGATGAACTTGCAAGAGATAGAAATTAACAGACTAAAAAAGGAGGTTGAGGATCTTCAGGAACTTAAGTCTTCTTACCAGAACAACTACTCCATGGAGAAACAAGCATCATACAAGCTCAAACAAGAATTGTAGCAACTTCGAAAGCAAACATTAGCAGGCAAGACACTCGCTGAGGCCAAGGAAAATATCTGGATGGATATCTCCAAATCCATAAATGAAATATGGCCTATGGTGCAAATCATGTTCGAGCAAAACGAACTAGTACAAAGGAGCAGGCAGGCTACTGAGAAAATAAGAGGAGAACTGGGAGAAATGCCCACAGAAGCAACTGAGATCATCAAATTATTAAATTCAAAAACCAGGGAGGAGTTGGAGGATTTGAAGGTTGAAGAAAGGAGGGAAACCATCCTTGAGGTCAAGAGGGTTCTGACCAAAAGAGGACTAATGCTACAGTTGGAGGAGAAGGTCCAGATTATGGACACGGGAGTGCAATTTTTTTTTGGTAAAATTGAAGATCTGGAGAAGAAAGGTCTCCTTGGTTTAAGGGTCTTAAATGACAAGTTAATGACCCTTCCTGATTATAAACAGAGGCTGACCACAATGTCCAAAGATAGTTCAAAATTTTAGGGAATACAGGGCAGCATAACGGGCAAGGCGTTCTTAGAAACCTTGTAGCCAGACATCAACATACAACATGAGGTCCAATATATTTTCATCGTCAAGCCAACATTTTCCAAGTACACAAAGATGGATGAAATATACCGAAGACTACTCAAAGTCGTCATTCCCAGTCATCTTCAGTGGGAAGATCTATGCAATCTGATCGAGTAGGTGATGAGGTGTCCAAGCCCTCTCAGTAATCCAGTCAGATGAAGTCGTGCAGATGACTCACCAATGGTTCTCCCAGAAATCAACATGAATATTTGAACACATCATCAACAGTTCCTGAATTTTTGTATCTTGTTGAGTTAGCTAGCTAAATTTAGAATCTTCCATGTCCTGATCTTTAATGACAGGATCATATGTAATTTTTGATTATAAATACTTCAAACTTTGAAGTATGAAGGGTTGATCTTTACGCCCTGTAAGACAAAAAAGACTATAATTGTTTATCAAGAGATATTCCAGTAATACAAAGGGACGTTTCACAGGATTCTCACGTGTTATTCATTGGTGATGTTTCTTTTTCTGTGTTAAATGTTTTTCTCGCTCAGTTGTCATATTGTTTTCTAATATGATCTTTTAAAAAGAAGTGCATATTGCAGGATTTATCTTTGTATACCCTGTATTTGACTTTATAGATCTTAATGTTTATCTTTTGATATTACTGTGAAGAAAATCTTAAATGATTCTTTACTTTAATTGACATTCTCATATTTTCTGCTATCCATCACTTTGCTGCTAAAGAATCCAATGAATGCATTATTTTGCCTTGTGAAAAGAATATTTTAGTTCCTGTTTAGATCTCTATCCTTATAATACAGACCCCATAGCCCAATGGATGCATAAACTCTCTTTCAACCAATTTTATAAAGAAAAAACAAACCATTCGATCTTACTCTACTTAACTAGCCTAATATTTTGAAGTTAAAACATATCTAAATCTTACAGAGATATCCATCTCTAAAACTGGCAGGGCTAAATCTCAGTTTCAAAGTGGTTGGATAAAGTTACCTCTGGTAAATTCCTTCTACCTTGACAACCTCTGAGAATTTACATAGTGATAACACTTCCATTAGATGAGATTTTTTCTGTTGAATTTGTCCCCAAGTGAGCCACTTGCCTTGGTGCAGGAGCTGCCCTGCTTTGAAAACTCGATAAAGCTAGATACTTTTCTAGCGAGTGCTCTTGACCTATTTTTCCACAATATGATCACTGGATTCATGTTGTATATAGTCAAGGTTGAGCTCTATTGGCTTTAGTTGTTCTGCTATCTCTGAGGTTTCCAATAATGGTGGGAAATAAGGTCAAAGGAGATCCATGTTGAACATCAGGTGCAGGACAAGGAAAGGAGGAATGTTGAGCTCAAAATAATTATCACCCACAACCTTGGTGATGGTGTATGAACCATAATGGAGTGGGTGAAGGTTCCGATTGGTTTCAGTAAGGCACTCTTTCTGCAAATGAAAACAAACTTTTTCATCCACCTGAAACTTATGTGGCACCAGGTGTTGATCATGGCACTTCTTGTACTTGTCATTGGACTTCAGTAGGATATCCTGAACCTATTGGTGGATGTGATGGATCTTCTCAATGAACCTGGTGGATTTCTCAGCTTCAATTGGAGCAGGAGATGAGTCAACCAAGGGGACCACAAGGAGTAGTGCAACATCTATGGGACCCAATGGTTGGAATCCCAACCCCACCTGAAAGGGGATGTGGCCAGTTGAGCTATGCAGGGATCGTTTGTAGCTATGATGGACATAGGGGAGACTCTCATCCCATGTACGAGGGTTCTTGGAATTATACATGCTCATGATATTCACAATCATTCAATTTACGACCTCGGTTTGGCCATATATCTAGGGGTGGAAGGCCGTGGATCTGTTGAGCTTGGTGTCCAGCAGTGACCAGAGTCTTAGCTAGAATGCCTTGATAAATTGACTACCCTGATATGAGACAATGGTTTGTTGGATTCCAAAATGTACACAAACTCGTTCAAAGAAGAGATTTGCAGTGTGTTGGTTGTGGAGCCTGATTATCTTCCTGACTCAGAGGTCTTGTGTTTTTCAGCTGTGTTTATACCCCATGAAGACTTTACACCCCAGAAGTATGTACACTCTTCCACGCGGGGGAGTCCAGAGGGGGGGTACCCCCTCTGCAGGGTCTGAGGGGCCTATCCCCCCAGCTGGAGGGTTCGTAGGCGAAGCCCTCGAAGGAAAAATTGCCTCGTAAAAGTATATTGTAATTTCATTGTAAATCTAGACCGTTCATTATAAGGTCGCAGATCTAATGGTAGAAATTATGTTATGGTTTTTTTCCCTAGAAGGCAACCCTCTTTTATGAGGGAAATGTATTGCGGCTATGTATGATGACAAGTATTGTATTCTGAGAGAGGATACTGTGAGAGAAAGAAGATGAAGTTACATTAGGCTTTGTTGTAGGTTGTATCCCTTCATTTGCTGGATAATAATAAAGGAAGGACCTGGCAATTTCTCTGGTGGACGTAGCCCACACTGGGTGAACCACGTAAATCTGTGTCTCTCTTGTATTGTGTATCTTCTGTGTTTTGTTTCTGCATTTGTTTTATTTTATTTCTCAGTGGTCCTGTTTTTCTAATAAATGGTATCAGAGTGAAAGGTAACTCATAGGAAAAGAGGGTTCCTGGTTCGAGTGGAAGCAATGTCGGAAGATGGAAAGTTTAGGGTCGAGAAATTTAACGGCCAAAACTACCAGTTATGGAAGATGTAGATGGAAGATTATTTATGTCATAAGGATCTATTCCTACCATTAGGTAGAGTAGCAAAGAAGCCGACAACCATGAAGGATGCATAATGGGAGATTCTTGACAGAAAGGCACTAGGAATGATACGGCTGAGCTTGGCAGTGTCGGTGGCTTTCAATATTTCGAAAGAAAAGACAACAAAGGATTTGATGGACATGTTGGATAAACTGTATGAAAAATCCTCAGTGTATAATAAGGTATTTCTAATGAAGAGATTATTTAATATGAAGATGTCAAAAGGTGGGTCTGTTGCAGATCATTTAAATGAATTTAATACGGTTACTAATCAACTAAGTTCCATAAAAGTGGACTTTGATGATGAGATTAGGGCTCTTCTAATCTTGTTCTCATTGCCAGAAAGCTGGAATGACTTCTTCATGGCTGTAAGTAACTCTATCTCTAGTTCAAATACTTTAAAATTTGATGATGTTGTTGGTGTTATCCTTAGTGAGGAAATGCGACGAAAAAACATAGGTGAGACATTAGGTAATGCGTTGAACATGGAGAATAGGGGAAGACAAAAGGATAGAGGAAAGGGCTCAAGGAACCGTGGGAATTATAGTAAGGGTATATCCAAATCCAGACTTGGAAAGATAGAGTGTTGGAATTGTGGGAAGAAATGACATCTGAAGAAAGACTGCAGAGCTCCAAAGAAACAAAGAGATGGACAATAGGAGAGAAATTAGGAAGAAAATGTAACAGGTGATGTGTTACAAGATGCTTTGATTATTTTTGTAGATAATATTTTTGAGTCTTGGGTATTATATTTAGGGGCTTCATTTCATGCCACACCCCATA
>ML779053.1:46952-66174 GCA_009831015.1 Picea engelmannii
AACATTTTCTAGATTATGTTCAAGGTGATTTTGGACAGGTTCATTTGGGTGATGATGCACCATGCAAAATTGTTGGAATGGGAAAGGTAAAAATAAAGCAATGCAATGGAAACCAATGGTTGTTGAAAGAGGTAAGACATGTTACAGATTTAAGGAAAAATCTAATTTCAGTAGGGTAGTTGGCAAATGAAGGTTGTATATCCATATTTACATATAAGACGTGGAAGGTCATCAAATGATCATTGGTGATAGCAAAATGAGAGAAGGTAGGTACATTGTATTTATGTACTTGTAATATTGACTCTTCTATATATTTAGCTTCTACAGGAGTGGATACAACATTGTGGCATCATAGGTTGGGTCACATGAGTGAGAAGGGTATGCAGATCATTCACAAAATAAATTTGCTGCCAGATCTTAAACAAATTGATTTGGAATTCTGTGAGCATTGTGTTTATGGAAAACAAAAGAGAGTCAGATTTTTCAGAGCCGAAAAAGAAAAGAAGAATGAAATGTTAGAGCTTGTGCATACAGATGTATGGGGACTAGCTCATGTATCATCTCTTGGTGGCTCTCGTTATTATGTTACTTTTATTAATGATGAAACTAGAAAAACTTGGGTTTATTGCATTCGACAAAAATCTGATATTTTTGATACTTTTAAGAAATTGAAAGCTTTAGTTGAGAATGAGACAGGAAAAAGTTTGAAGTGTCTCAGATCAGATAATGGAGGTGAATATTGCAGCAAGGAGTTTGATGATTACTGTTCATACCATGGGATTCGTAAAGAGAAGACAGTTCCAAGAACACCACAAGAAAATGGTGTGTCAGAAAGGATGAACAGGACAATCATGGAGTGTGCAAGGAGTATGAGATTGCATGTTGGTTTTCCCTTACAGTTCTGGGCAAGTGTTGTAGATACTGTTGTTTACTTAATAAACAGAGGACCTTCAAGCTCTTTGGATGGTAGAATTCCAGAGGAGGAATGGACAGGAAAAAAGGTAAACTATTCGTTTTTGAAAACTTTTGGTTGTGAAGCATTTGTCCATATTGATAAAGAAAATAGAACAAAGTTTGAGTCTAAATCCAATAAGTGTACCTTTATTGGATACAATGTTAATGATTTTGGTTATCGCTTATGGGATTATGAAAATAAAAAAATCATTAGGAGTAGAGATGTCATATTCAATGAGAAGGTCATGTACAAAGATCATTTGCAGGGAAAGAAACAGGAATAAGAAAAACATGAATACACGGTGCTTGATGAGATCACTGAAAAAGAAATTCCAAAGGAACCTGAAAATCAAAATGTACAACAATAGGAGAAGAAGGTACCTCAAACACCTGCAAGTGTTGTTAGAAGATCTACCAGGTTAAGTATACCCCCTGAACGATACTCTCCTTCATTGTATTATTTATTGTTAACTGATTCTGGTGAACTAGAATGTTATGAAGAGGTAATGCAGGTAGACACCAAAAAGAAGTTGGAGCAAGGCATGAAAGAGGAAATGGATTCCTTGGAAAATAACCAGACTTGGGACTTGGTTCAGTTGCCTGTGGGAAAAAGAGAATTGCAGAATAAATAGGTTTACAAGTTGAAGGAAGAAGATGGAGGATAAAAGTGGGACAAGGCTAGACTTGTTGTAAAGGGGTTTTCACAAAAGAAAGGTATAGATTTTGATGAAATATTTTCTCCTGTTGTTAAAATGACTTCAATTAGGACTATTTTAAGTCTTGTGGCAGTAGAAGATTTGCATCTTGAACAGTTAGATGTAAAAACAACTTTTCTCCATGGGGATTTGGAGGAAGAGATTTATATGCAACAACCATAGGGGTATGAGGTCAAAGGGAAGGGGAATTTGGTATGCAGGTTGAAGAAGAGATTGTATGGCCTAAAGCAATCTCCAAGGTAGTGGTATTTGAAGTTTGACAAGTTTATGACAGAATAGGGTTATAGTAGATGTCATTCTGATCACTGTGTTTATTTTAAAAGGCTAGAAAATGGAAGCTATATTATCTTGCTATTGTATGTAGATGACATGCTTGTTGCAGGGTATAATATGCATGATATAAATATGCTCAAGAAGAAATTAGACAATTCATTTACAATTAAGGATTTGGGTGCTGCAAAGAAAATCCTTGGCATGAGAATAACAAGAGACAGGAAAAATCGAAAATTGGCATTGTCTCAGGGTGAGTACACAGAGAAGGTGTTGGAGAGGTTTAGAATGCAAAATGCAGAACCAGTTAGTACACCTTTGGCCAACCATTTCAAATTAACTAAGGAAATGTGTCCCAATACATAGGAGGAGATATAATACATGTCCAGGGTCCCTTATTCATCAGCAGTTGGTAGCTTGATGTATGCAATGGTTTGCACAAGACCAGATATTGCACATGCAGTGGGAGTTGTGAGAAGGTATATGAAAAATCCAGGTAAAGAACATTGGGAGGTAGTAAAGTGGATTCTCAGGTATTTGAGAGGTACTACTACTCATGCATTATGTGTTGGAGGTTCAGACACTTTTCTACGGTGATATGTTGATTCAGATATGGCAGGTGATAAAGATAGCAGGAGGAGCACCACATGATATGTTTTTACTATAGGTGAAACAACAGTAAGTTGGATTTCGGAACTGCAAAAGGTTATTGCACTTTAAACAATAGAGGTAGAGTATGTTGTTGCTACAAAGGCTAGTAAAGAGATGATTTAGTTACAAAGGTTTATGGAGGAATTGGGAAAGAAGCAAGAGAATAGCAGGTTGTACTGTGACAATGAGAGTGAAATTCTTCTTGCAAAGAACTCAGCCTTCCATTCGAAGACTAAGAATATACATTTGAGGTACCACTTCATATGATCCACCTTGGAATATGGACATTTGAAGTTGGAAAAGATACACACTAGCCAAAATCCTGCAGATATGTTAACAAAGGGAGTAACCAGAGAGAAAATGAGTTCTTTCTTAGTTTTAGTTGGTCTTCAAGAATGAAGATGAAGATGAGAAATTTGCCAGGTCCAAGAAGGTTTAGAGTCCAGCATATATAACAACGATGGTGTTGTTGAGATCAGTCTCCAAGTGGGAGATTGTTGGTTGTGGAGCCTGATTATCTTCCTGACTCAGAGGTCTTGTGTTTTTCAATCGTGTTTATACCCCATGAAGACTTTACACCCAAGAAGTATGTACACTCTTCCACATGGGGGAGTGCAGGGGGGGTACCCCCTCTGCAGGGTCCGAGGGGCCTATCCCCCCAACTGGGGGGTTCGGGGATGAAGCCCCGGAAGGAAAAATTGCCTTGCAAAAGTATATTGTAATTTCATTGTAAATCTGGACCGTTCATTATAAGGTCATAGATCTAACAATAGAAATGATGTTAGGGTTTTTTTCCCTAGAAGGAAGCCCTCTTTTATGAGGGAATTTTATTGCGGCTATGTATGATGACAAGTATTGTATTCTGAGAGAGGAGACTGTGAGAGAAAGAAAAGGAAGTTACAATGGGTTTTACTGTAGGTTGTATCCCTTCATTTGTTGGATAATAATAAAGGAAGGACCTGGCAATTTCTCTGGTCGACGTAGCTCACACTGGGTGAACCACGTAAATTTGTGTCTCTCTTATATTGTGTATCTTCTATGTTTTGTTTCCGCATTTGTTTTATTTTATTGCTTTGCGGTTCTGTTTTTCTAACACAGTGGCCTATGCTATGATTCTCTTCTTGCATGTGACCAAAATAGCCATCTTAGAAAATCGATCAACAACCACAAAAAAATAGTCATTTCCCCACTTGGTGGACATGAGGCCTAACATGTAGTCCATGGAGATGGATTCCCATGGATTTTCAGGAGTAGGAATAGGGGTGTACAAGACTTGTTTCTTAGTGGTCAGTTTGGTAATAGCTTAGGCAGTGCAGAACTTGATATACTTTCCGACCTCCTGTCGAAGTTTTGGCCAGTAGATATGTTTCTGCAACATTACCACTGTATTTTCAATGCTGAAGTGTCTTGCCACATGACTATAGTGGGATTCCCAGATCATCTTTGATCACTCGCTTGATGGAATGCAGATATGGCCTAGATGGCACAACAACCCATATTGAATATGGAAATTAGCGACAACTGCATTTTCACCCAAGATTTGGTAGGTGGTGGAGAAGTCCAGGTCTGTCTCATAGAGTTGGGACCATCCAGAGGTCTCATGGCCGTAAGATTCTAGAACCGTGGTGAGTTCTGTGGATGCTGGTCTACTGAGGCAATCAACGACGTGGTTGGTGCTTCCTATTTTATACTTGATGTTGACTTGGAATTGCTGCAAGTATGTGTACCAATTATGATGGCGATCATTCTACAATTTTCCTTGTGTATTCATGAACTGTAGTGGCTTATGATCAATGTGGATGACTGTGTCTTCATCCAAATACACCACTACAAAATTATTGGTGAATGGTCGTAGGATATCATTCATCATCCTCATGAAAGTGGCTAGAGAATTTTTCAAGCCAAAGGGCATGCAAAACCATTTGAAAATACCTTCCTTAGACTTGAAGGTAGTCTTCCATACATATAGATTTTCTATCAGAACCTGGTGGTAGACGGACTGAAATCAATCTTACTGAAGTATTTGGCCCCCGTGAGCTGATCAAGGAGGTCGTCGGTTCAAGGAATCAGGTACCGGTTTCTGAATGTGATTTTATTCAGGGCCTAATAATCAATGCAGAGTCACCAAGTTCCATATTTCTTTTGTATCAGCATGATTGGGCTCCTACAAGGTGATGAGCTAGGATAGATGTGCCCCTTGTGGAGAAGTTCTTAGATCTTCCACTTGATCTCCTCATTCTCTAACAGAGAACAGTGGTAGAATGGCCCATTGGGAAGTGGTGTATTGGTGGTCAGATCGATGGGGTGCTTGACATGACAGTGTAGAGGTACGCTGATAGGTGAGGAGAATATATCTGAGTATGCTTCCATGACCTTATCCACTTGCTTCTGCTGTGTGGAGAGGTTGGATGCAAAGATCCTGGATGTGGCTTCTATGTTTTGCTCATTTCGAGAGAGAATCATGAACAATACAAACTTCCCCGTATGAGAGATGACCTTCCTGCATTTCTTGGCATGGATCAAGGAAATAGAACTAGGTGGGACTGCCTCCAGTATCTTGTATAATTTCATGTTCAAAGTAATAATAACACTACAAGGCCTAGACTCATATACAACATGGATTTTCCATAAATATGATTGGCCCAAAATAAAATTACAAAACTCAAGAGGGGAAACATCACACAATACCTCGTCTTTGAAGGGCATGATGTTGTATGACATGCGACATTGTTGGCTGACGTGAATGTCAGTTCCTTGGAGGAGCCATCTGATGGTGTAGGATTGAGGGTGTGACATTGTTGGCAAGGCGAGTTGCTTGATAAACTTTGTCGAGATGAGGTTCTTTGGGCTACTACTATCAATGATGAAGTGCATCTGGATATCCTTCACCCACATATGTGAATGAAAAAGGCGCTTGCCTTCCTCTGGCTCATCTGGTTCATCGAGCTAGAGCTTGGTGGTAGTACCTGTAGCACTGGGTTCTACATCAATGATCCATCTCCCCCTTTTTGGTTCTGACTCAAAGTCAAAAGCCGCATATGATTCAGAGGCTTTCACCTCAGCCACTAGAGACTGCTTTGAGAGACAATCAATAGTGTTATGCTAGGGGCTCTTATGGAAGTCGCACCACTTCTCGGTATGTTTCTTTGTATTTCTGATGTCCTTCTTTTCTTGTGGTCTGGACTCGTTTTCCTAAGGTGGTCCATGTTTTGTTTGTCCTTTATTTTGTGGGTTGGAGCTACCCTTTCCTGGATTTTGCTGTGAGGGGTTCCCAGGGCCAAATTATCATGTCTTTTGTTTCAACTTCTACTCAATTTTGACGGCATATCGGTAGGTCGCGCCTAAGGATGAGATGTACAAAAACTCCATTTTGGGCTGAATGTATCTATGCAGACCACCATGATACTTGAACACCAAATTTTGCTCAAAATATTTGATACCCATCTTGGTGCGCAAGGTATGGAAGATATTTGTGAACTCGGGCAATGCTTGGTCTCTTTCCTGCCACAGTGTGGTCCATTTTGTATACAGGTCGTCATAACTTCCAAAAGGGTAGTATTTTTCCTTAATAAGATCCTTGAAGGACTCCCAGGTGACAACAACTTTAAATAATGAGGGTTCCTATGTTTCCTTCTGCTGACAAAAATTTTCCCTTCAATCTCTGACATGGGGAATGACTTTGAGGAGCACAAAAGTAATATTTTCTCTATTCGAGAAGTTATGGACAAAGAAATACCCTTCTAGCAGATTCAACCATTTGTCTACAACATCCGTGTAATATTATCTACAGGATCATAGTACTCCAAGAATTGAAGAATTGCAGAAATTGAAGAACTCTCAGGAAGCATTATCAGGTTCTATGTGATGATTGGTTGATGGTGATGATTTAATGTAAAGTTTTATGATCTCTCATATATTCTTGGGTCGAAGGAAGGGGCAAGGATGGAGAGTTCAACTCTCTCTTGATATTAGAGGATTGTATCTTCCTCTTGGAGGTTTATCCCTCCCTTTACATTTGGAATCTGTAGCTACCTTTGGAAGTCATTACCTCCCTTGAACAATAACTATTGATTATTTCTCATATATTGTGCATGGTGTATTATGGTGTATTGGTGTAACTCTTATACTATTGTTTATTGCTCATTGGATATAGTTGAATGGTTTAAGTATAAGTTGAAAAAGTTTTTAAATTGTACTTGATACTGATTCACCCCCCTCTTAGTATCAACAATTGGTATCAGAGCGGGTTACCTTTAGTACAGTTTAACCACTGGAAGGAAGATCCTATGCAGAAATGGAAGACAACATTCCAAATGAGATTCAACCATTTGATGGAAGGAATTTTGAATACTGGAAAATTAGAATGGAAACTTACTTGAAATCTCTTGGGGAAGATGTTTGGTTCTCAGTTGCTTCAGGATACAATTCTTTGAAGAAACCAAAGACTGCAGCTCAGAAGGAAGCAAAAAGGAACAACAAACTGGCAATAGATACCATCTTGGATGGATTGATAGATTCAGTGAAATCCAGGATGGGATCATGTGCATAAGAAAAAGATATTTGGGACAAGCTACAAGACCTTTATGCAAGGGAAGAAGCAGAAGAAGAAGAAGGAGTTGAAGAAGATTGCAACATCTCAGATTTCAAAGAAGAAAATAGAGGTCATTTCTTTTTCTTTAATTGCGAAGGAGTAGGACATGTTGAATTTGAATGTCCTCATCCAAGGATCAAAAGAGATGACAATGAAGATCAAGAAAATCATGAAGTAGAAATGATTCAACAAGAAGATGAGAATCTTAAAAAATTGAAGCATGTTGAGATTGAAAATAGCAAGCTCAAAGACACACGTAGAAAACTAAGAAGTGAATTGGGTAGTTATGAAAAGACAGTTGTAAGCTTAAAGAAACAATTAGAAGACTTTTAGAAACTAAGAGAAGAAACCATTTCCTTGAAAACTCTACTCGAAGAAGCAAGAAGAATAGTAGAAGTAAAGAAGGTCCAAATGATAAAGAAACAAGAAGATTGTGAGAAACTTGAACAAGAAGTTGTCTCATTGAGGAAGAGCTTAAGAAACTCTCAAGTGCCAAAATAATTAACACATCTTGGATGCATGGGTGAAACTTCATACAAAGAAGATGAAAATACCAGCAAGAAGGTTGAAGAAAGAGCTACATAGACAGTTGATGAGAAGTTGACCAGGATACCAGAAAGAATGAATGATTACAAAAGAGATGAATATCCAAGAAGATGTCCTACCTTCAGGAATCAAAGGAGCTTCAATGAGTATGAAGGAAACTACAGAAGAGTAGATCATGAACCCAGATGGACTACATCACAAAGAAGGTCACTTACTCCCAGGTATCAAAATTTCTTTCTTGTTCATTGTTATACTTGAAAAATTTTTGGACATAAGACAATTAATTGCATAATCAATGAAAGGAACAAATACGCAAGAAACATGAATGGTGTAAATAGAAGATATGGAAATAATAGTAGATTTTTCAACAGAAGTTATAATTCATTTTACCCGTTGATGGAAAAAAATATTGTATGCTACAAATGCAATTATCTTGGTCACAAAGCACGAGATTGCAATGAAGATGTCCCTATGCCAACCATAGTATGGAGAAGGAAAGAGATTCCAAACAATGAAGATTGTCGAATAGCATTGACCGCTGAAGAATGTAAAGAAGAAGATGAATGGTACATAGACAGTGGATGTTATTCACACATGACCGAGGATCTAGACAAATTCATTAGCTTGAAGAGAAAGGGTGGAAATGTTGCATTTGGGGATGACTCATCTGCCAAAATACTTGGAGAAGGTGTAGTAGAGCTTGGAAGAAAAAATGTAAGAGAAAATAATGTTCTATTGGTTGAAGACTTGAATCATAATCTACTTAGTATTAGTAAAATGTGTGATCAATGATACACTCTTACGTTTGATTCCCGAAAATGTAAAATCAGAGAAAATAACTTAGAAAGATTGGTTGCAACTGCAACAAGAAGACCAAACAACATATACATCCTAGACATGAAGAAGAGAGAGAAGACAAAAGCCACACAAAAGGATTCTAAGGAAGAAAATGTCCCAAAGATAAAAAATAAGGATGAAGTATTATTGAGTGCTACATGTTTAGGGGGAGCAGCCCCAAAGAAGAGAGTTACATTTTTCCATTAAACTCAGGGAGAGTAGCCCTAACATTTGCCATTGATGTCAAAGGGGGAGATAAATTGGGATCATGATGATAGGGGGAGCATGAGTGTTTCCATCAATGACAAAGGGGGAGATTGTTGGAAGATTGGTTGTTGTCATTGATGTCAACCCTAGTCATAGGTTTTGGACCGCAAGATTGATAAAGGTATTTGGACATGAAGGAAAATGCACATGCATATACAACACCCATGAATGGATAGTATACATCATTTTTTTCTGGTGGTATGTGGCACGTCATGTGGATCCTCATGGTTGAGGAGAAATGAATTTTTGAAGATGACAAAGTGAATTGAAGAAGGAAGTACATGTAGGCCCTAAAGATGATTAAAGAAAATAATTACAAAATAAGAAAGTGTCAGGTCGACCCTAATGTTAAAAGGAAGTGAAATAAATGGTGTAAATAAACATCATTATGCATTCATTTGATACAATTCAAATTTCAGAGGAAATAAGAAGTAAAGAAGGTCGGATTTCAAGGGAGGATGAAGTCTTTTGGTGATGTGTTCTAAGGTATGTTATTTTCAGGTCATCTTACCATTTTTGCTATAATTTTTTTTCTAGAATGATTCAGATGGTGAAATCGCTATGGTATTGAGAAGACATATCAAGGTACCTTTGGTCAAAATTTCATCTCTTTATTCGCTACAATTATGGAGACACACTTTGTGGAAGATAGGGTTTGTGACCAGTCCTGAAGCTAGTCAATAAACAAGTGTTCTGGGTAAAACAATCATAACGTCTTCATACAAAATCCAAATGAAGTGGGACCAATTCCATTGGAAATAATATGGAATTTTGTTTCTTGTGTGAGAGTTTCAGAATTGGATGTTAAATATTGAGCACGAGGCATGTTGTACAAGTTGGGTCTTCTGAACAGACCAAAATTGAATAAAGTCTACCATTCTTTCTATAACCTCTTTTTGGGGAGGATTCAAGGAGTGAGAATTGGAGGATTTTTAGAGAATACATTCATTAATATTATCTATAGGATTAGATTACTCCAAGAATTGAAGAATTGCAGAAATTGAAGAAGTCTCAGGAAGCATTATCAAGTTCTATGTGATGATTGGTTGATGGTGATGATTTAATGTAAATTTTTATTATCTCTCATATATTTTTGGGTGGAAGGAAGGGGAAAGGATGGAGAGTTCAAATCTATCTTGATATTGGAGGATTGTATCTTCCTATTGGAGGTTTATCCCTCCCTTTACATTCGGAAGCTGTAGCTACCTTTGGAAGTCATTACTTCCCTTGAACAATAACTATTGATTATTTCTCATATATTGTACATGGTGTATTATGGTGTATTAGTGTAACTCTTATACTATTTTTCATTTCTGATTGGATATAGTTGAATGGTTTAAGTATAAGTTGAAAAAGGTTTTAAATTATACTTGATACTGATTCACCCCCCTCTCAGTATCAACAGGGACATGCATTAAGAACGACAAGGAGCATATCGCTCTGATACCATTGATCCAAATTTTATGAGTAGAACGAAATGAATATAAATTATTATCACAATATGATTAACACAAAATAAAATATATACAATAAAATTGGTTTCTATTCAATAAGAAAATAAGATGAAACTGTAAAATGCAGCGGAAAACAAGCTTGCTAGAATGGTGGCAGCTTATCTCTGAGAAGAGATGTGACAGCTACGTTCATTCGCTGGAAGATGATTACAATGAGGCTCTCAAATCCTTTTTATAATAAATAGGAATTTCAAAAACCCCAGACATCCAAAAACCTAACCCTAGGAGATGAAGCACCAAAAGTCATGTGGGTCTCGTTTGGGTAAGTTAGTACATGAACTTCCCAGGGTCGTAACTTTTTCATATGATATTTTTTTTAGGCATGTGATAGCCCATTGGAAAGTTCTATCTGAGGAATACACATGTTTCTTGTGGAGAGCAGAACACATTTTGTATGTGGCGAGCCATAAAAACGTTGTTTAGGGCCTCAAAACAACCCCAGAATTCAAGGACCCAAAAACTAGGAAAAAACTGTCGAACTGGAAAACTGCCAAAATGAGCCAGTTGGAATAGGTGGTAGGCCACTAACATCCATATGGATCACATTCCATGTCCCTGTAAAATACCATGCCTTTCCAAATCATCAAGTAAGTCAAAACAATGAATATTGTGAAAATTTCTGAAATCATGGGCATTCCCCTGAACATTGCCAAATTCTACAAAAATATACCCTTGTTCCAAGCATATTTTACTATGCATTTTGTAGGTCCCCCAAGCACACCACCAAGAAGTGTTGTGCTCTGGATGCTCTTGGGAACAAAATGGATCGGTCTACATTTAGGGTCAACAAATATCCTCAAGTATTTGGAGGAGGATGTAAAGTTGGAGGAGGTTTGAGAGGTGGAAAAACTAGTGGAAGAGGGACAACTCGGTGCTATATGTTAACACTAGAAGTCACACCTAGAATTCTATAGGTGAAATCCTAATACCCATCATAATGCAAAGTATAAATGTTTATAAAAGGTGTCAAATGGATGGAAACCCCAGTTAAAGATGTCAATCACAATTAACTCCATGCAATATACACCAACAAACAAGGCCTTGAATAAATTCAAATCAGGTTTAAGATAATAAAGTGATAGATGGAAGAATTAACAAGGAAAGTGTAATATGTATATCATTTACATTAGGTAATACTGACACACATATGAAGAAAAATCTTTGAAATAAGAACCTCTTAAAATCAAAGAGAAAATACTCTGATACACGTGCATACAATATCACAATAGATCCTTTATTGCAATAAAAAAACAATCAACCACATGAATCATTCAACACAAACTGATATAAAAGTGAGATAGCCAAAAGATGAATAAATAAGCAATACTGATTTCCACTATTCAAAGTATCTTGGATCTGGTCCATACATTAAGGAGAAACCTATTCTACAAAAGACAATTTCAAAATAAGGGTTTCTCAGTCACACCATTCGAACCTCTCCTAAGTCTTAAAATGCCCTTTAAATAACTCAAAAATATCAATGACAACTTTACAATTTTCCCCTCAACTTCCTCATAGGATCCCCATGCCTAAGGGAAGCGTGGAAACAAGTGTACAATAGAAAAGAAACAAACTACTACTTTAAAGGAGGATGTTGGCAACATATGCAACATTCTTTAATGGTTGATGATGTTTCCACAAGATTGCATCTTCTTTAGGTAGGTGGCCTCCCAAAGTGCAAATAACCCTTAGTGTGTTGGTAGGAATCCTTCTTGACAACTGGAAGCTCCCTTTCCCTTCAAAATCTCCAAAAAACTGAGTTCGCAGTGTAGTGTTGCAAACTATCCTGAAGCAACCAGTTCACAATGCCAATGGTTCTAGGCACTGCGAACTTTCCTGTAGTGGTTTGTTTCACTTTTTCCAAAGTTTCAACATCTCAAAACTCATACCATATGTCCAAATATGTTTCAAAACTTCATTATCTTGATATATAACTGGAGGGAAAAAACCAAAACTGCTAGTTATGGTTCAAAACTCATAGCCATCACCAAAAATGTGTTGGTAGGTTTACAATTGGGATTGAGCTTGTCATTGATGGCAAGAACAACGATGGCAATAAAAGCGATGGAAAATAGGCTCGGAAGACATTGTAAGTCCAAACAGAAGGAGCACACAGATGGAGGACAGATCTCAAGAGTTAGATCTGAGCGCAAGGTTCGACGGTCGTTGGATCCAGGAGAACCTGCACGTTCTTTAAAGTGCAAGGAGAATCATGCTTACAAAATAATGAAAGCAGGACCGTCCATCTTCGGGCAAGACACGTAGTCACAGATCAACATTTTCACTGACTAGAAAGTCAAAGGAAGGAGGTTCTCTAATCCCTTGAACTTGTGATATGCGAGATCGCGAAATGATCTGGACCATCGATCCAAGAAGGACATGTGGCTAAAGATAAACATTTCGCTGACTGAAAGGTCAAAGGAAGGAGGTACCCTAACCTCTCAAACTCGTTATATGCGAAATCGCGATATAATCTCATCTGTTGGATCGAGGAAAAATATGGACCGTTGATCCAAGAAGGACACGTGGTGAAAGATCATCCTTTCACTGATTGGAAAGTCAAAGGAATGAGGTTTCCTAACCTCTCGAACTCTCGATATGAAAAATCGTGAAATAATCCTAGTCATTGGATCAAGGACAAATCTAGGCCTTCAGATCCAGGAGGTGAATGTGGCAGACCACGTCAAAAAGGATAGGTGGAAGACTATGTCAACAATGAAATGTGGCACGATTAGACAACGCCAAGTGTAAATATGATTTGGCATTTCAGGAACCTGGAAATCAAAATTCCGAGTGACACGTCGCAGCCACACAGATCATGCCATGTCATCGAGTGACGTCATTCCAAGAGTTTAGTTTTGGGATTTTTGGCATCAACACTCCCTTAAAGTATCGAAAGATGAAGTTCCGAGACAGAGGATAGCCGTCCGATCACCACGGATCGTGGACCGTTGATTTGAAGAGAGAATTGCTCAAATGGCTAGCCAATGGTCATATCTCGTGGTCACATCGTCGAGAGCTGGAGAGAAGAGCTAGATAATCCAAGCTCTATTTCAGGGATTGCAACATGGGAGAGTCGAGATGCCTCAACATAGGATTCCCTAATTATGAACTGCGAAAGCCCTTTATGGATAAGTGCTTGGTCATCGTCGATGGTCATGTGAATGGAAGGAGCTAGCATAGCTAGGCTCAATTCTGGGTATTGAGAATTCCAGAGGAAGGAGTCAAGGAGACTCATGGCAGAATCCCCAAAACACAAGTTGCGAAGCGCCTTTTTGAATAGGATTGTGGTCACAACCAATGGTATTTTGGAGAGGCATCCTGCGCCTAGTGCCAGTTCATGTAGGGATCTTTCATGAGGAACTGTTGATCTATGGTTTCACCTTCCAATAAGATCTCAACTATTCAAATACTCCAACAGTGAAAGAAGCCATACTTGACTAGCCGTAACTACCAGAATGAAGTGATGGCGTCTGCTAGAGAATTTGAAGAGTCTTCAGGGTGATTGACAGAGAAGACGAAGAGTCTCGAGGCCACAGCCAGTGGAGTGTAGACTCATCATAGAGTCAAATGATAGATGGAAGGGGGTCAAAGAATGTTACAGCAAGTGAAGACAAAGGACCTCATGAGAAGTGCCAGTGATGATGAACGTAGGAATGACATGCAGTGGTATAGCGCATGCAAAAGGCACAAGGTGCACTGAGACTATACAAATGGAGAACATAGAAGGGATCATGTTGCTGCTATTATGAGTAGTGCATGCGTGTAGAAGCATGAGGTGTAGTAGCTGAAGCACAGAAGAAGAAATGAACATAAATGCATATCCGTGAGAAGAAGAGAAAGCCGAGGTGTGCATGCTGAGACAGAGGATAAGATCAGAAAGATGAAGAGGATGCAAGCAGGAAGACACTGATGTAGGCAGAGAAGAGCAACATAGAAGAATAGTGATAAGCCTGGTAAGCCAATAACAACTATTGAATCACTGTAATAAATTCACAGAAAGCAAAGTTTTATATTTCAGGGTGGATGGAATGTGCTAGGGAGGATTGTTGTCCTTAGAGTTTCAAGTAGGTGCTTGAACGCAGGGAGTTATAGCTTCCATCTGGTTGCAGCTAGAGAAATGAGGGTGGAAGGGTGGTGCAAGGGAGAACATTGGTTCTCTGATATATAGGTCAGTGCCTGTATGATTGGAAGTTGGTGCTTCCATCCAGTTGGTGCTGGAACATTCAGGGAGTTGGTACTTCCTTCTAGTGGGTGCTAGAGAAACCAGAGAGTTGGTGCTCTCAAGAAGTAGCGACTTGCAAAATAGAGGTGGTATCCTTATTATGAGTTGGTGCTCATAATAATGATAATGTACAGAAGATAATTATCATATAAAGAAGAAGAGGTTTTCACCCTTTATGGGTTTCCTTAGGAATATCTGTCTCTGTATTGTACATGTGTGTGATTGATGTTGAATACTCTACTTCTTATTTATTGTGATCATCATTGAGAGTTCTGTAATGAATTAAAAAAATGGATATAATTGTTTAAGCACAGTAACAACTGATTCACCCCCCCCTCTTAGTTGTCCAACAATTGGTATCAGATTCAACCCCTTTTATCTAAGGGTAGATCCTAGAGCTTAAACATGTCAATCCATGAATGAACTTCAACCAATAAGGCCCCTCTATTCAATGGAACAAACTTTGCCTTCTGGAAACTTAGAATGAGAACCTACATAATGGCTTTAGGTGTAGATGTTTGGGATGTGGTAGAGACTGGTTATGTAAAGCCAGTTGTGCTAGATAATAAGGATGACAAGAGAGAATTCAACTTCAACGCTATGGATATGAATGCTATTCTGAGTGGGCTTGCAGAAGTAGAATTTGTAAAAGTTATGCACTTAGAAACTTCCAAAGAAATATGGGACAAACTCATTAGCAGTTATGAAGTTAATGAGAAGGTAAAGGATGACAAGCTTCAAAACTACAGAGTGCAGTTTGAACAACTAAAGATGAAAGAGGATGAAACTATTGGAAAGTACTTTGTAAGAGTTGAAGAGCTGGTAAATGCAATGAAATCACTTGGTGAAAAAATTGAGGAACCCTCTTTAGTTCAGAAAATTTTGAGATCTCTACTAGATAGGTTCAACCCGAAGGTCTCTGCTATAGAAGAACTTAATGATCTAAAATCCTTAGCGTTTGATCAACTTCCAGGAACATTGACTGCATATGAAATGAGAATAGTTAAAGATAAACCCACCTCCAGAGAAGCATCATTTAAAGCAGACAAGAATGAGGATTTTGAGCCTGATGAAATTGAAGACAAATTTGTGAGAAGACTAAGGAAGGGATCAGGAAAATACAAAGGTAAACTAACTTTCAAATGTTTCAACTGTGGTAAGATAGGTCATTTTGCAAATAAATGTCCTCACAAAAGAAAGGATCAGGCATGTGATGATGAGGAGAAGCACAAACAAAAAAAATTCTTTAAAGAGAATAATTTTAAGAAGAAAAGTCTTTGTGTAAACAATGATGATGATCCTTTAGATGAAGAAGACAATGAATCCTCTATTGAAGATAAAATAAATGAATTCATGCTTATGGCCAAAGAGGATTATGACAATAAAAGCATAGGAAGTGATGCTAATGAAGAAGAAGTTGTGGTTGATATGGAAGGAGAACTGATCAGTGCACTAGAAGAGATTGACAGACTTAGAATTAAGAAGAGAAAACAAAAATGATTGTTGATACAGTTCAATAAAGGAAGTAAAAAACCTGATGAAGACCTTTTCCTACTAAAAGTGGAATTAGAAGAGGCAAAGAAAATCGAAGACATTCTGAAACAAAAGTTATCAGAAAAGAAGGAAAGATGTGAAGCTATGGAAAAGGAAGTAGTGAAAACTAGGAAAGAGTTGGAGAAGTTTCAAGCCTTGTATCATCATAATTTGTAAAGTATCAAAGCCTCACAAGAATTGGCCACCATTTTGAATCAGCAAAGAAACCCAAAGTTGAAAACGTGTCTAGATTATGAAGGGGGATCAAGTAGTGATCAACCAAGAAACAAAGAACCCATCAAGTTTGTCAAATCTACCACCAGTGACAACAAAAAACCTGTAGAAACAAAAGAAGATAATCAGTTGCCCAAGAGGAATAATGAAAGAGGTACCAGAACTAAAACTATAGATCAGAGAAATAATGTACTCTCTGTTCAAAGAAATCATCAGCAATGAAGAAATCGACCTTCTCAAAGAAGACAACCATTTTCTAGGTACAAAGGATTTTTCTATGGATATTGTTATTTCTGTTCTAACTTTGGTCACAAAGCTATAAACTATTCTTTAATATTTAAATATGATCAATCAAAATATTCAAGGAATAGATATGTACCGCAACAAAGAATGAGACAACCAAGTAACAAAGAATCACAGACTGTAAATAATGTGATGGCTGGAAAAAGGACACAGGTTAAGCATAACAATAATTATGATCCTTTATTCAATGAACCAAAATGTTACACCTACCATAAATTGGACATAAAGCTGCAGACTGTCGCTTAAGGAACTACGAGCCAGATTTGAACCCCTCTGTTGAAAATGTCAAGGTTTGGAAGATGAAAGAAAATGACAAGTGTGGACTAGTGTTGTCAACCTAAAGACAATAGAACCCCTGGTATATTGACAATGGTTTCTCCAAACATATGACGGGAGACAAAGGTAAGTTTCTATCTCTAAGTGAAAGAAAATCAGGAAACATAACCTTTGGAAATGATGCTCTAGGTAAAATCAAGGGTAAATGGATGGTGAGTCTAAGTAATGGAAAAGGAAAAGCCCAGAATGTTCTTCTTGTAGATGGGCTGAAACATAATATGCTCAATGTAAGTCAAATGTGTGATAGAGGATGTGAAGTGGTGTTCACTTCCAAGGACTGCAAGATAAAGTTTGTAATCTCAGGACAAGTAGTGGCTAAAGGCATAAGGACAAAAAAGAATGTATATGTGCTGAAAGAATATAGAGAAGAGTGTCATCTAAGAAAACATGATGAGAGATGGTTATGGCATATGAGATTTGGACATCTAAATTTGACCACTTAATCAAGATAAAAAATCTCGAGGTTGTAAAAGATCTTTCGAGAATATCAAATCCACAAGATTCTATGTGTAAACCCTGCCAAGTAGGAAAGATAACCAGGACACAATTTAAATCCAAGAGCTCTACTTCAACAGAGAAACCACTCCAACTAGTTCATATGGATTTATGTGGACCATCAAGACAGGAAGGAATAGGGAAAGAGAACTACTTCATGCTGATCATTGATGATTACTCTAGACTAACTTGGGTTTCCTTTCTCAAGGAAAAAGATGAAGCATTTGAGAAATTTAAAATATTTAAGGCTTTAACTGAGAATCAAATAGGCAAGAGGTTAAAGGCAGTAATATCAGACAGAGGAGGCGAATTTATGTCAAGTGAGTTCAAGGAATTCTGTGATAAACATGGAATCAAGAGAGAATACACAATCCCAAGAACTCCACGACAAAATGGAGTAGTTGAGAGGCAAAAAAGAATAGTGCAGGAAATGGCCAGGTCAATGATGAATGAGAAGGACATTGGTCAAACTTACTGGGTAGAAGCAATACAAACAACAATCCATGTTCTTAACAAAGCCCACCTCAGACCACACACTGGCAAGACACCCTATGAACTGTGGTATGGGAGACCTGCTTCAATCAAACACTTCAAAGTATTTGGGAGTAAGTGCTACATAAAGAATAATGATGAGAACCTTGGCAAGTATGATGACAGGGCTGATGAAGGCATCTTCTTAGGGTATGCTACAAACAATAAATGATACATATGCTACAATAAGAGGCTGCATATATTGGTTGACTGTATTGACATAAAAGTTGAAGAAGGAATCCCAGTAAGAGAGGTGAACAATACTGAATAAAAAACAAAGGATATAGATGAAGTTGAAGTTGAATAGGTCCAAGAATCAGAACAAGAAGACTTTGAGCTAGATGAAGATGAAAATATTTAGACAGACTCAAATCAATAGACAACATCAAATTCCTCCTCTAGAATCACTTCAAAGAATCGTCCTACAAGTTAGATAATTGGTGAAAAAGACAAAGGTGTACAAAACAGGAGAAAGATAATAAAAAACACCGAACAATCACATATAGCCTTCATATCCATGCTGGAACCCAAGAATTTTAATGAAGCTAACAAAGATGACCATTGGGTTCAAGCCATGAATGATGAACTTGATCAGATTGAGAAAAAATACGTGGGAAATGGTTCCTAGACCTGAAGGTAAAAATATCATTGGTTCCAAATGGATCTTTAAGAACAAAATGAATGAGAAGGGACAAGTTGTTAGGAACAAAGCAAGATTGGTCTGTAAGGGCTATGCTCAAATAGAAGGACTGGATTTTGATGAAACATTTGCACCAGTAGCAAGAATAGAAGCGATCATAATATTTCTTGCCTATGCTTGTCATAAAAGGTTTAATGTTTATCAAATGGATGTCAAGTCAGCATTTCTAAATGGAGATTTAAAAAAAGAAGTTTATATGGAACAACTAGAGGGTTTTGAACTGACATATAATATTGATCTCGTATGCAAGCTAAAGAAAACATTATATGGGTTAAAACAAGATCCTCGTGCCTAATATTACAGATTGGATAAGTGATGCAGGAGCATAGGCTCATGGAAAACAAGTTCATTCATGACTTGATCAAGGTCAAGAAAATCAAAGAAGACCTAGAATCTCACATAAATGTAATTCCTTTATTTTCATTAAAGAGTTGGAAAATGGATAAGGATTCTAGATCCTTTCCACTTGTAAAAAGATGAGATAGGGTTTGTTAATGATTAGTGAGTCACTGATGACTC
>ML779053.1:70108-98606 GCA_009831015.1 Picea engelmannii
AATCATAGGATCTGAAAACATATTTTTTCATTGTAAATAAATACAAGTCCTGAGTGTTGTGTTAAGCAGCTAGGTTCTCTTAGAAGTTTAGCTCACAGAGTTATAGGAGATCGAAGAGGAGGAAGCTTGAATGTAGATGAAAATGAGAAGCTCGGAATCCAATTCCTGGAGCATACGCAGAGACTCATTGCTCTGTTTTGTAAAATATCTATGGGCAAATTCAAGTTATAAAGAAGGTTTTACTACTCTGTTGAATTCAATCTCAGTATAGAATATAACTCGAGGAGATCAGGGATTGAAGGTGTCAACTATCCAGGAGATGAGCGATTAAGATCTGAATGGAGTCCAGCAACAAAGGATAGACGACCAGGTATCAACGGAAGGTGAATGGGTCAATTTTCAATGCGTTTTGGGGATTTCCGTTGAGGCCATGCGTCCATCGGTGAGTGGGAACGGAAATATCATGGTAAGTATAAAAACGCTGTTAAGTTGATTTCCGTTGGGGGTAATGGTCACGGTGTATGGTTGTAAGGTGTTTATATCCTGCATAAAGTTATTCCCCTTGGGTGCTAATAAAACAAAAAGTGCTAAGTTCGCCAAATTCGGCAATAAGAATCCTGTCAAATAGAACAGAATTGCCAACCTAGTGACAATTAGCTAAATTTAGCCCTGTCAAAGAATGATGAACACCATATTCAAGAAAGATTCCAGTACAGAAAATGGCGGAATCGAAGATCTGCTTCGACGTAGCAGGGTGTGCCTGCATTAATAAGTATCTCCAAGACGAAGGGTTCAAGAGAGGAACAGTTGACAACACTCTATATATCAAAACAAAGGGTAATGACTTACTCATTGTGTTGGTCTATGTAGATGACATCATCTTCGGATGTAATAATGATTCATTGGTACAATGGTTTGCTTCTACCATGGAGTCTAAGTTTGAAATGTCTATGATAGGGGAACTGTCATTTTTTGTTGGTCTGCAAATTACTCAGAGGTCTGAAGGAATATTTTTTTCTTAAGAAAAATATCTAAGATAAATTTTGAAAAGGTTTCAAATGGAAGATTCTAAACCTGTGGGCACACCTATGGTTACTGGGTGCAAATTGAGCAAGGATGATGACTCACTTGATGTTGATCAAAGTTCATATAGGTCAATGATAGACAACCTATTGTATATCAAAACATCCCATCCATACATAATGCATGATGTTGGAATAGTAGGAAGGTATCAGGAAGCACCCAAACAGATTCATTTGCTAGCTGTCAAAAGAATATTCAGATATTTGAAAGAAATAATGAACTATGGCCTATGGTATCCTAAGAATCAGAATTTTCAATTATTAGTCTACTCAGATGCTAATTGGGATAACTACATGGATGAAAGGAAAAGTATGAGTGGAGGTATGTTCTTCTTAGGAGATTCTCTAGTAGCGTGGTTGAGTAAAAAGAAAGGTTCCATTTCTTTATCAACTAAAGAGGTAGAGTACATTGTTGCTGCTACTTGTTGCACTCAGGTATTATGGATGATTCAAACGCTTGCAGACTTGGAGGTAAAATATACTGCACCGATCCCAATTCATTGTGATAACACTAGTGCCATAAGTGTATCAAAGAATCCTGTATTCCACTCCAAAACCAAGCACATTCCCATAAAATACCATTTTTTTGAGAGAGCAGGTCACCAATCAGATTGTTTAGGTTCATTTCATTCCAACCATAGAAGAAATTAAAGACATCTTTACTAAACCCCTAGCCAAGACACCATTTGAATATCTCCGTCAAAAGATGGGTGTCATCCCGTCTCACACCTAAGAGAGTCCATCCTATTAGGGGGAGTATGTGTTGGTTTCATATCTGATACCTCCGATGAAGTACTACAACAACTCAGGGGGAGAATTTTTTCTTTCACATTGATGTCAAAGGGGGAGCATTTTTTCTTTCACATTGATGTCAAAGGGGGAGAAAAGGAGTGGAGTGGTCCATACCAAATTCTATAGCTGGAGGTTCAAACAGATTAGCGTAGTCGTTTGGGGTTTCCATCAATGCCAAAGGGGGATATTGTTGGCATGTTTACAGTTGGGAGTGAGATTTTCATTGATGGATAGAACAATGATGGCAAGAAAAATGATGGAAAATAGGCTCGGAAGATATCATAAGTCCATACAGGAGGAGCGCACAGATGGAGTATAGATCTCGGAAGTTAGATTCGTGCGTAGGGTCCGACCATCGTTGGATCCAAGAGAACCTGCATGTTCTTTAAAGTGAAAGGAGAAGCAGGCTTACAAAATCCTGAAAGTAGGAGGATCATCCATCTTCAGGCAAGACACGTAGTCACAGATCAACATTTCACTGACTGGAAAGTCAAAGGAAGGAGGTGCTCTAACCCCTCGAACTCGTGATATGAAAGATCAAGAAATGATCTGGATCGTCGATCCAAGAAGGACACGTGGTTAAAGATCAACATTTCACTGACTGAAAGGTCAAAGGAAGGGGGTGCCCTAACCTATCGAAATTGCGATATAATCTCAGCCATTGGATCAAGGACAAATATGGAATGTTGATCCAATAAGGACATGTGGTGAAAGATTATCCTTTCACTGACTGGAAAGTCAAAGGAATGGGGTTCCCTAACCTCTCGAACTCACGATATGTAAAATCACAAAATAATCCTAGTCATTGGATCAAGGACGAATCTGGGCCGTCAGATCCAGGAGGTGAATGTGGTAGACCACCTCAGAAAGGACAGGTATAAGACTATGCCAGCAATGACATGTGGCACGATCAGACAATGACAAGTGTCAAGATGATTCAACATTTCAGGAACCTGGAAATCACAATTCTGAGTAAAACGTGGTAACCACATGGATCATATCATGTCATCGAGTGATGTCATTTCGGGAGTTTAGTTTCGGGCGTTTTAGCATAAAAAATCCCTCAAAGTCTCGAAAGTTGAAGTTTTGGGGTGGAGGATAGCCGTCTGATCACCATTGATCATGGACCATTGATCTGAAGAGAGAAGCGCTCAAATGGCTAGCCAATGGTAATATCTCGTGGTCAAATCATCAAGAGCTAGAGAGAAGAGCTAGAGAATCCAAGCTCTATTTCAGGGATTGCAACATGGGAGAGTCGAGATGCCTCGACATAGGATTCCCTAATTACGAATTGCAAAATCCCTTTATGGATAAGAGCTTGGTCATCACCGATGGTCATGTGAATGGAAGGATCTAGCATATCTAGGCTCCATTCCTGGTATCAAGAATTCCAGAGGAAGGATTCAAGGAGACTCATGGCAGGATCCCCGAAACACAATTTGCGAAGAACCTTTTTGATTAGGCCTGTGGTCACAACCAATGGTATTTTGGAGAGGCATCTTGCGCCTGGTGCCAATTCACGTAGGGATCTTTCACGAGGAATCGTTGATCTCTGGTTTTTCCTTCCAGCAAGATCTCAACCATTCAAAGACTCCAATAGCCAAAGAAGCCATACTAGACTGGTTGTAACTGCCAGAAAGAAGTGATGGCGTCTGCCAGAGAATTCAAAGAGTCTTCAGGGTGATCGACAGAGAAGAGGAAGAGTCTCGAAGCCACTGCCAGTGGAGTGTAGACTCATCATAGAGTCGATTGACAGATGGAAGGGGGTCGAAGATTGTTACAACAAGTGAAGACAAAGGACCTCATGAGAAGTGCGAGTGATGATCGTCGTAGGAATGACATGCAGTGGCATAATGCATGCAGAAGGGATCATGTTGCTGCTATTGTGAGTAGTGCATGCGTGTAGAAGCATGAGGTGCAGTAGCTGAAGCATAGAAGAAGAAAAGAATAAAAATGCATATCCGTGAGACGAAGAGAAAGCCGAGGTGTGCATGCTGAGACAGAGGAGAAGATCAGAAAGATGAAGAGGATGCAAGCAGGAAGACACTGATGTAGGCAGAGAAGAGCAACATAGAAGAATAGTGATAAGCCTGGTAAGCCAATAACAACTATTTAATCACTGTAATAAATTCACAGAAAGCAAAGTCTTATATTTTAGGGTGGATGGGAGGTGCTAGGGAGGACTATTGTCCTCAGAGTTTCAAGTAGGTTCTTGAATGCAAGGAGTTATAGCTTCCATCTAGTTGCAGCCAGAGAAATGAGGGTGGTAGGTTGGTGCAAGGGAAAACATTGGTTCTATGATATTTAGGTTGCTGCCTGTATGACTGGAAGTTGGTACTTCCATCCAATTGGTGCTGGAACATTCAGGGAGTTGGTACTTCTTTCTAGTGGGTGCTAGAGAAACCAGAGAGTTGGTGATCTCAGCATGTAGCGACTTGAAAACTAGAGGTGGTAGCCTTATTATGAGTTGGTTCTAATAAGAATGATAATGTACATAAGATAATTATCATATAAAGAAGAAAAGGTTTTCACCTTTTATGGGTTTCATCAGGAATATATGTCTCTGTATTATACATGTGTGTGATTGATGTTGAATAATCTACTGCTTATTTATTGTGATCATCATTGAGAGTTCTGTAATGAATTTAAAAAATGGATATAATTATTTAAGAACAATAACAACTGATTCACCCCCCCTCTCAGTTGTCCAACAAAATGTTGTACATACATATAACAAATTTTTTTACAAAAATTGATAATGGTTTTTTGGAAGATCACTTTCTTTATATTTTAGTTCTGGAGCTTGTTCTGGTAGCAACCTTGGACAACATGTCTAGGTTTCTCTTTGCCAATTATTCTTTGAAAGGTGGTAGCTTTGCCTTCAATTTTCTGATGTCAGCCTCGTGGGTTCTGTTCTTCCTGTAGAGATTTCTGAGTTGCCTATGAAAGGGAAAAAGTATTTTAGCCAAGAACCTTTCCTTATCAATGGTCTCATGATACATTCCCAAAATATCCTTAAGCTTCTTCCTGGAACCCAAGTTTTCCTTCTTCAACTTATTAGCTTCATCTCTTGTTTCCTTGAGCTTCCTCTTGATTTGCTTGAAGGAACCTCCATAGGCATAGGATCTGCCATTGGTGAATTTTCTCTATCTGGAGGTTGTGAAGGACCTCTTGTTTCTTCTTCATTAGTATATTTGACATATTTATCACTCATAGTGACCCTTTTCTTCTTGCTAGCCTCTGAATGCACAATCCTCTTAATGAGAGTATGATTTTGTCTCTTGGACTATGGAGTGGGGGAAACATCTAATTGAAATTGTGATAAAGTTAGGAAGGTTTCCCATTCAGTGTTAGTTTTCCTTAACTCTTCCATTACTAACAACTTAATAAGGATAGAGTGAAAGACACTGGTATCTACTTACTTTGACTTGGCTTGGACTCTATCTGACATCTTACCAATGCTTCTAAAAAGATAAAATTGAAGGTTCATGACTTCTTTTCTTGTAAAGTGCAACAACAACCTGATGTGGTATTGGTACACCATGTGGAAACTCCCCTCATATGTGAATTATCTATGGATAACCCTCAACATCTTATCAAAAAATTCAAGCATGTGGCTTCTAGGTACTCC
Source organism: Picea engelmannii (assembly GCA_009831015.1). NCBI lineage: Eukaryota > Viridiplantae > Streptophyta > Pinopsida > Pinales > Pinaceae > Picea > Picea engelmannii. The sequence continues at coordinate 75,614 of ML779053.1, forward strand.
TTTGTACAAGTTGTCCTCGTGATACTCTGGTTTAATGAATTCATCTGAGAAGGAAGAATTTAATGACATAGATTTGAACCATTTCTCCCCATAGTTGGGTATCTCTGTTGCAATAGAGATAGAATGATATGAAACATCAAAATCTAAAATCCCCACTTTATTTTTAGTCCCATTAAAGTTTAGTGCAAACTCTTTGGCCACCTCTAGGTTCCCTCCCTGCATCTTTTGACAAAAATTTATACAACCTACCCTTTGGAAGTGTGACTTGAAGAGGTTGGGTTTTATGAGGCACCACAAAATCTCCATAGTGTAATTCATAAAAACCATTATCCTTATCATGATGTATAATATTATGACATAAATACTCTAAACCAAGGCTAAACATAACTTTTCTTATACAAATAAAAATTTGAGTTATGGAAACAAAAGACCGAAAACCTAAGACTCATAAAACACTATGACTCAAAAACAAAACCAAAGTATTTTTGACCCCCTACAATTTTATGTGCTAATATCTGGCTCCACAAGGGATGGAGACCTCCCTATGAGGCTCCAAGAACATGCATTTCTAGTGCCTTATCCATTGGGCTATGAGTCATTATTGAAAGAAAATAAAACTAACTAAAAACTAATATTTACAATGAAAGGAAGCCACTCATGGATTTTAGGAAAAAAAATTCTTTAGAAACGGCCCATTGACTGGGCCACTAGGAAATTCAACATCTTCCAAGTTCTACAACTTAAAAGTGTTATTTTGCAAAACTTCAAAAATCTTAAAAGGACCAATCCACAAGGCTTCACATTTACATTGTTTTCCTTTATCTTGTCTTTGTACATACCATTTGAGTACTAGGTCTCCTAGTTGGAAATATTATTTCTTCATCTTCTTATCAAAATATTCTTTGATTTTATGTTGATGGCTATGTGCTTTATCAAAAAATTGGTCCCTGGTTTGTTGTACTTCTACAAGTTGGTGTATCCTCTGAATCATGTCATCTGGTTCCCCTTCTTGATCTTGAATAAAATTTTCCACAGGTAAAGTTAGTTGAGTAGGAAAAATAGCTTCAATTCCATAGAACAAATGAAATGGAGTAGTGCCAATTGATCTCTTGGTGGTTACTCTATCTTCCCATAAAGAAAACTCCATCTTTGAATCCCATGACTTTTTTTTATCCTCAAACAATTTTCTGATGATCTTTACTAAGATTTTGTTGGAGGATTCTGCTCAGCCATTAACTTGAGGTTAGTATGGAGTAGAGTTAATAAGATGAATCCCAAACTTTTCACAAAACTTCACCAGAGGCTTAGCTTTAAAAGCTGAAGCATTATTAGTAACAATTTTGTTAGGACAACCAAACCTTGACAGAATGTCTTCTAGGAAGCTAATGACTACTTTATGTGTTTCATTTCTTGTGGGATTGGATTCTATCCAGTTGGTGAAGTAATTAGTAGCAGTTAGAATCCAATGATGTTGACCACTTGAAGATATATGGATTTATCCAATGAAGTCTAATCCCCATTGCTGAAAAGGGCCATATACCACTATGGAATTCAAAGGCATAGATTTGAGCTGCTTCTTGCCTGAGAATTTCTGACATTTATCACAGGTTCTTATCTTTTCACACACATCAGTGAATAAGCTAGGCCATAAGTACCTAGATCTAATTATTTTGTATGTTGTAGTACTCCAAAAATGATGACCTCCACATGGACTCTCATGAAAATCAGTTATGGTTTGTTTTTCCTCTTTTGGATCCAAACATCTTAAAACAACCCCTATAATATATTTCCAATATAAAACATGATAAAAAATGCAATACCTGACTTCTTTAAGCTTAAAATCTCTCAGTTTGGTCTTCTCAAGTCTAGTAGGAGGCTACAAAGTTTTCAAGAAATGGATGAGGTCCTTGTACCAACTACATTCTATCATCTTTGAGCTGATTCGTAAGATGTTGTTAGGAGTATTAGTTTGTTGATTTACAGAATTAACAATCATGAAATTTACCCCTAGTTCCTTACAATTTGATTCATCTAACAATCTAGCTAAACCTTGACCTTTCACCAACTTGGTGGGTTTCATCTCAAGATCAAACTCCAAAATTGTAGCAATCCACTTACTTTTTTTCCCATCTATATTAGGCTAAATCAGAATTTCTTTTACAGAGCTTGAAGGAACATAAAAAATAATTTTGGAATGAAGAACATATACTCTGAAAGCTTTGAGGGATTTGACCAAAGAATAATCTTGTTTCTCCATGATGCCATATCTGGCTTCAACATCTCTCAAATCCCTACTGAAAAAATAAATAGGTTGCTCCATTCTGTTAGGGTCCTAACCCACACATAGGTAGATCAATATATTCGGATGTAATAAAGGTCAATATTAATAAGGCCTTTCAATAAAATAGAATAAGGTGGATGTAAGAAGACCTAATAGAAGCTTCTGCTTCTAGAAGGATATTCCTCTAGATGCTTCTCTTGATAGACATATTTAGTATAAGTAAGGGTCGAGGGTATGAAAACCCTAGCTTGGAGATTATTGTAACAAAGCGCTTCTTGATTGGAGGTTGCCCCCTCGAAAAGGCCTGCGAACATTGCTTTCTGAATCAAAGTGCTATTTATGTTGTTGTTCTTATATCATTTCTGTGTTATTGTGGAGATTATGCTGGATATATTACTATTATTCTGCCATTTCTAGCATTTTATTTCTGTTCTGCATATTTATTATATCTGGTATCTTGCAAATGGTATCATAGCACTTTCCTTGGTAGAAATTGTGGGAATTTGTTTTCAGGGTAGAGACATATTCCGACATCTTTAATCCATAGAGATCTGTTGTTACACGCATAAACCCGCAGTTGATGGATTCATACACGCAGTAAATACAAGTGGTTCTTAAGCGCACATCTAATAGCCACCCTTGTAACCCCTGTTGGTACCCCTTCGAGTGGTATCACATCAGGCAACACCTGTGTACGGATCAGCCTAGATTTCTTGAAGCCCTCTTTAGATAAACCTATCATCCGTCGGACTGCTATAGTTTCACCGAGAACAACACTCGAGAAGATACTCTCTAGTACCTGGGTAGTAGGGTAGTACAACTAAGGGTACGGTCTATCCTCCTTAGTTAGTGCCCTGAAATATTGGGCTGAGTACTACTTTTGGACCCCACACGTATATCAGAGAGCTATAGCACAGAGCAAACCCTTGTCTGTAGAACCCTCGAATACCTAACCCTTGGGGGACATAAACATAAAAAAATTAAAACATATCAGATCTATTATTGTGCAACTGTGTTCGGGTTGCCAAGTAAATACACATTTATTTATGGTTAAGCATTTGGGGATTTCATTACTGCAGTATTCTTTAGACCAGAGTATAACTCCGTAGGTGTAAAAAAAAAAAAAAGTCTGGAATTTTTTTCACCATTATTTGAGACCTATTCCATTGGATTCATCTCTCCACCCTTATCACATTAATCCATATCACTTTTTGGAAAAAATTTTGACCCCTCCCACCCCTTTTTAGTTCACCCATCCTCATGGCCCATACCCATAGCCAAGATCTGGAAACTCGCTTCAACACCCTGCAATCTGGTTTCCTCGAGACCCAAAAAGAAGTGAAACAACTCAATGCTACTGTTGCCTCCATCGATTCATCCATCGATGCAACCATAAATACAACCATGTAGTCCTCAATGGAGGAAGTCAAACAAGAACTGACCACCCATCTTGAATCTGTCTTTGCATCCCTCTGCACAAAACTGAAGATCCCTACAGATGACCATTTCTCTAAAGCACCTCCAAATACCGAAGGAGAACATTCCTCCCATTCCCATACCTTTCAGAACCAACACTTTCAACGTGACATACGCCTTCCATGGGTGGATGTGACCAATTTTGATGGCTCAAACCCCACTAGTTGGGTAACCCAAATGAAACATTATTTCTCTTTATACGACATCACAGATGACTTGGCCAAACTTCGGTATGGTGTTCTCCATCTAGATCAAGAACGTTGGCAATGGTGGCAATGGAGAAAAACTTCCCGTCAAGGGTATATTGCTTGGACCCAATTTGTGACTGACCTTTATGAATACTTTGACATGGACACCAACCATTTGGGCCATTTGACAAAGCTGAAACAATCCCAAACAATAGAAGACTTCATAGCTACCTTTGAGCTCCTAGCTTTTTGAACAGAGGGCATGATTGATGCTTTCTTTCGAGAGTGTTTTATCAGTGGCCTCAAGGAGGAGATTTAGGCCCATGTCCTCATGGCTCGACCCACGACTTGGGTGGAGGTTACTAAAAGAGACAAAGAAGCACAATAGGTTGTATCATCTCAAAACCGAAAACCCTCCTTTATCCCTCACCCTAAACCTGCCACTCCCACTACTCCCTCCGCCCCATTAAAGATCCAAAAATTGACCAGGGCTGAAATGGATGAACGCCAACTCAAAGGCCTTTGTTATAATTGTGATGAAAAATATTTCCCGGGCCACAAGTGTAAGGAAAAAAATCTTTTTATGGCCATCTCTGAGGATATTTCGGAAGAGGATGTTGAAACTCCCCTTGTGTCTGAGTCACCTGAAATCACTGACATAACCCCTCCCTCAGACCCTCCCGAAGTAGAACCCGTCATTTACCTCAATGCTCTCAGTGACTTTTCCACTCCCCAAACCCTCAAGTTAATTGGTTACATCAAGCATCAGAAGGTCATCATTCTGGTTGATAGTGGAAGCACCCATAATTTTATTCATCGCCACATTGCCCAAGAAACTCATTGCTACATCCATGCTGTCAACAATTTCCAAATCATGATTGCCAATGGTGGTTCCATGAAATGTGGAGGGCACTGTGAAAATGTGCGTCTCCAAATCGGTGACTCCCACCTAAAATCCCATATGTTTTCTATCGACATGGGTGGTTGTGACATTGTGTTGGGTGTCGATCAGCTAAGAACTTTGGGTCCCATTCTCATGGATTTTAAGGCATTAACCATGCAATTCGACCAGGAAGGCCACCAATATAAATTCCAAGGCATCACTGTTGGTTCACCTGAGGTCATTAGTTCCCATCGCATGGAAAAGTTGCTCAAAAAAGGTCATTCTGGTGTCATTGCCCAACTCCATTCCATCCAAGCAACAGAAACACCCTCGGTGCCGCATGAACTCCAAGCTCTCCTCTCCTAGCACCAACTTTTCATGAAACAGTCTAAATGTGCTTTTGGTGCCTCAGAAGTAGAATACTTAGGTCATGTGGTTGGCAAGGATGGCATCAAGGTGGATTCGAAAAAGATTGAAGCTATGAAAGACTGGCTGCACCCAAAGACTCTTAAAAGATTGCGTGGATTTCTGGGCTTAACAGGGTATTATCGCAAGTTTGTTAAGAACTATGGAAAGATTGCAGCACCTCTCACTGCTCTCCTCAAAAAGAACTCTTTCACTTGGACTCCAACCGCTGCTCAAGATTTTCAAACCTTGAAGATGGCCATGTGCACCACTCTGGTTCTGGCCCTTCCTGATTTCACAAAGACCTTTGTGTTGGAATGTGATGCCTCAGGGAAAGGAATCAATGCTGTCCTTATGCAAGAGGGTCGACCTTTGGCCTTCACCAGCAAGCAACTTTCTGAAAGGAACCTAGGCAAACCCATTTATGAAAATGAAATGTTGGCTATTCTGCATGCCGTTGATCTATGGTGCCCTTATCTCTTGGGGCAACGCTTCCAAATTAAGACCGAACATCAAAGCCTCAAGTACTTTCTGGAACCACGCATTTCCTCCCAGGAGCAACAAAAATGGGTGACTAAGCTCTTTGGTTATGATTATGAGATCATTTACAAGAAGGGAAAAGACAATGTAGTGGCATATGCACTGTCTCAAAAATATGAAGAAGAAGGATTCATTTTTTCCCTTTCTTTCATTGTACCTGATTGGCTCCAAGCTATGCACCAGGAATGGCTTCAAGATCCCAAAAGTTCGCATCTGATCCAGCAATTGCAGACCAAGGCTTCGGCTCCCCCAGGGTACTCTTGGCTCTAGGATGAGCTTCGATACAAAAGTTGTTTGTATTTAAGTAAACAATCAAAGCTTAAATCCACGGTACTTTCTGAGATTCATGCTACACCCACAACGGGGCACTTAGGGTTCACCAAAACATATGACAGGGTCAAACGCTCTTTTTTCTGGGATGGTATGAAACAAGACATCTGTAATTTTGTTGCTGAATGTGAGGTGTGTCAACGCAACAAGGGAGAAACAGTCAAATCTCTGGGCACACTACAACCGCTTCCGATTCCACCTACTATTTGGAAGGATATCTTTATGGAATTTATTACCAGCTTAGCCAAATTAGGGAATAAATCAGTCATAATGGTGGTTGTGGATCGCCTTTCCAAATATTCTCATTTCTGCGCTCTTCAACACCAATTTAATGCATCCACGGTGGCTCAACTTTTCATGGACCAGGTCTTCAAGCTTCATGGCATGCCGCACTCTATTGTTTCTGATTGTGACCCAAATTTCACAAGCAATTTTTGGCAAGAACTGTTTAAGATACAAGGCACCCAATTGCATCTCAGCACATCTTATCATCCACAGACTGATGGTCAAATGAAAGTTGTCAACAAGTGTTTGGAAACATATCTGCGGTGTTTTGCCTCTGAAAAACAACATTAGTGGGCTCAATGGCTACCCCTAGCTGAATGGTGGTACAACACTTCCTACCATACAACTACTCGCATGACTCCTTTTGAGGCGGTATATGGACAGAAGCCACCTTCAGTTCTCTCATACTTATCGGGTACCTCAAAGGTCCAGGAGGTTGACCAAACACTTACAGTTCGAGAGGATATTCTTCGTACCCTTAAAGAGAACTTGGTCATGGCACAAAATCGCATGAAGCAACAAGAAGATCAAGGTTGCTCTGAACATCAATTTGCAGAAGGGGATCAGGTGTTTCTGTGACTGCAACCATAGAAGCAAACCTCCCTCAAGGCTGAGCATTGTCAGAAGCTAGCGTCCAAATTTTATGGTCCTTATACAGTTCTCAAGCATGTGGGACAAGTCGCATATTAGTTAGCTTTGCCTAGTCAGTCGAAGCTACATCCATTTTTTCATGTTTCATGCTTAAAGAAGGTGATTGGAACTAGGTGCCAAATTCAAACCAACCTTCCCAAGTTAGCCAAATAAGGATCCATTTGGATACAACCAGAAGCAGTTTTGGAACACCGTGAGTGTTCCCTACGTTAGAGAACCATCAAGGAAGTGCTAGTCCAGTGGAAAGATACGACTCCAACAGAGGCCACTTGGGAACCCGCTACCATTTTGTAGCAGTTTTCACATCTCAAGCCTTGAGGAAAAGGCTATTTTTAAGGGGGCAGACATGTTAGGGTCCTAACCCACACATAGGTAGATCAATATATTCGGATGTAATAAAGGTCAATATTAATAAGGCCTTTCAATAAAATAGAATAAGGCGGATGTAAGAAGACCTAATAGAAGCTTTCGCTTCTAGAAGGATCTTCCTCTAGATGCTTCTCTTGATAAACATATTTAGTATAAAAAAAGGTTGAGGGTATGAAAACCCTAGCTTGGATATTATTGTAACAGAGCGCTGCTTGATTAGAGGTTTCCTCCTCGAAGAGGCCTGTGAACATTGCTTTCTGAATCAAAGTGTTATTTATGTTGTTGTTATTATATCATTTCTGTGTTATTGTGGAGATTATGCTGGATATATTACTGTTATTCTGCCATTTCTAGCATTTTATTTCTGTTCTGCATATTTATTATATCTGGTATCTTGCACATTCCATATGAATTTTTCTAAAGAAGGACAACAACTAGTGTATCATTTGAGGAAAAATAAAAGATCACAAATTCTTTTGAGTAGCCAGGACTGATAAGAATAGGTGCATCATTCAGTGCTTGTTTTATTTATCAAAAGAACTCCTATCTTCTGGTGTCCATTTTACTTCATTCCCCTTTCTCAACATGGATCTGATAAATTTAACCAACTCAACAAAATTGGATATGAATCTTCTCAGGAAGTTTATATTACCTAGGAAGGACTGAATGTTTTTCTTGAACCTTGGGAGAGACAGAGTCTTGATAGCCTCTACTCTACTTGGGCCATTGTTTACTCCTTCAGCTGAGACAATATGTCCTAGAAGCTTACCTTCCTTCATGGAAAAAATATAATTCTTGGGATTAAGTGACAACCCATATTTTATGCATTTCAAGAACAACTTCTCCAAATGCTGGTAATTCTCTTGATCAAATTTTGAAAACACTATGATATCATCCAAGTAGATCACCACAAACTTATATTTTTCTCCAATAAAATCAATTTCCATTGCATGTTGGAAAGTTTCCCCTACATTCATGAGACCAAATGGCATCTTAGCATACATGAATGTACCCCAAGGAGTGGTTAATGTTGTCTTCTCCTTTTATTCAGGTAATACATAAATCTGATTGTAGCCTAAAAATCCATCAATCATGGACATCCTTACTAAGCATGTCACCCTTTGCAAGATATGCTCCATTTTATGCAAGGGGTAATTTTCTTTTCTGGAACACCTGTTTAAATTTATGAAATCAACACAAACTATGATCTCACCATTCTTTTTTATAACATGGACTAGATTATCTATCCACTCAGAATACCTCAAAGTTATAATGATATGAGCATCAAGAAATTTTATAACCTCTTTCTCCATAATGGGCAGTACCATAGGATTGATCTACCTTAGTTTCTGTCTAAATGGTTTGGAATCATCCTTAAAGGGTATTCTATGCTCAATAATGCTTGTATCATACGTTTCCAAATACTCATACTTACATGCAAAGACATCAACAAATTTCTTTAACAATTTTATATATTCATCTCTTTTCTTTTTTGGCAAACTACTGGACGGTTTGACATACTTAGAATCCTCATCAATACCTAGATTGCACTCTGTTAGATCAACATTTTCACTTGAACCTCTCACTTTCACATCCACATCATTGTTATTAAATAATATATCCAAAGGAACTAATCCTTTAGGAATATGATTGCTAGGCAACTAGACAATTTTGTCATCTGCAATCCCATTCAGGAATTTATTAGCATGTGGACTTTTCTCATCATTTGGATCTTGGTCAATATGAAGAGAAGAAAATTCATCTATTGTTTCCAAAAATATATTTATTTCAAGATAATCTTCAAAAACCTTCCAATGCTTGACATTATCATTTATAGAAGGTATATATTTCACCTCAACATCATACTTAAGTTTAGGAGGTAGTGGGATTTTAAAGTTACTAGCAAAAACAACTAGGGAATGAACCAATGTATTATCTTCTCTGGGAACAAAATATAAGTTGAAAGATAGGAATAAATTGTCAACAAGGTCCCATACCTCATTCCTATAAGTTCTCATTCTTGGATGTTTTCCTTGATATATATTTCTCACTTGATGCAAAATCAACTCTGCATCTCCAAAAAATGACAATTCTTCAATTTTCATGTCTTTTTCAACCCTAAGCCCAAAAAATAGAGCCTCATATTCTGCAATGTTGTTTGTGGTTTCAAATTACAATTTTAAGGACAAGGCTATGATTTCTTGAGAAGGAGAAATGAACACAAATCTAGAACCAACACTATCTTTGGAAGATGCACCATCAAAATACATTTTCCAATTTTGAGCACCTTGTCTGGGTGTCTCACATGTTGTTGGTGATTTCTTTTTAATTTCCAATGGTGATTGAGGAAACTCAATAATATGCAAAATTATAGATCCCAGATTAGTGTCAACATCATAGATATGATGGTTTGTTTGATTTCATTCATCACTAATAATATATGCTAGTTGTTCTTTTCTATACAACCTTCTTTGTTTGCCCCCAAAGAATGGTATAGTATCATAAGAGAGATCCATTTGTGATTCCCCTCCCAACCTTTTAATCTATGATCTAGACAATGACATCCCAAACTTGGGGGGAACATATGGAACTACAATATCCATTACTATACTCTTCATAGGTAGTTGTAAGAGAGTAACAACCAAATATTTAATCACTCCAAGGAATTTTACCTTTCTTGAGTCAAAGGAATATAGATCATGATATGCTTTAGTGATTTACAGAACCAATTCATCCATGACAGACTTAGGCATTAAGTTATGGGATGCACTTGAGTCCATAAGGAAATTTTGCAATATTTTATCATGTACATTCAATGAGGTGTAAACAGGAGGAGAGGGTTCATCTATGTCTTCTACTAGTGGCCCCAATATAACTGTAGGTTTCTCATCCTGCAAGTTAACTGAGTATGTTGAATGGGAAGAAAATTCAGGATGCAACATTTTAGAAATGGACTTCTTGAAATATTCATTCTTTATGAACTCTAGGAATGGGACAAGAATTTTAATTTTCTGGATTTCATTCTTAAAGTTAAAAGAAGATGGTGACTTCTAAATTTCCTTGGTTTCTTGAATAAGAGCTTTAAATATGGGCTGATTATTTTGTTCCTCGTTTCCTTTATTTGGTACAACCATTGCTTTAGTAGAAGTGTCTGATTTTTTGGGCCGATTAGATGTACTAGGCTTTCCCTCTTTTTGTTTTGACCTCAAATTGTACTTGTTGTTAGTTTCAATTGTTTTTTCTCCGTTACTTAACTCATTTAGCTGAATGCTCATTAGAGACCCTTCATAAGCAGATTGATTTAGATGAGGGGAAGTAGATATGTCCCCAAGACAGTGAATTTCTTGATCTGATTCCTCATTATCTCCTTCTTCATCATCAACCAAATTGTTTTGGAGAGGGGTTTGAACCTTCTGATCCTCTCTATTTATTTGATCTCTTTGAAGAATATGAGGTGCATTATTTTGTCTTATGAAATGATTTCTATTTCCAAAATCTTGGGGGTTTTTACTTGCTTGTCTCCCTTCAAGTTTTAGTTTTTCCATTTCTGCAGAAAGTGACTTGACTAACTTAGTTTATTCATCAACCCGAGGATTAGTTCCTGAAACATCAAAAGGTGAAGCTTCTTCCTTTTTTTGCCTTCTATCCCTATCATATTTTCCCCTTAACTTATCTGCTGCCAATATGTTTGATTCTACCTCTAGAGGAGTATCTTGCATATGGGATAATTTGGTAGACCTCCTCTCTCTCAAAAGAATACAAAATACAAGGTCAAAGGAACTTGCATAGGTTGTTTTAGAAGAAGTTTCAGTAGGTTTGATCTTAGTAGGGATTTTTCTATACATTTTGCTAAATCTCTTTGAAAATTACGACACTGATTCAACTTCTTTCCTTTTGAGATCCCCAAATTCTATGATATAATACATAATTTTTTTTTGTCACCCCAAATCCTTAAAAAGGCATCATGTAGGGCTTCAATTCCAGTAATTGACCCAAGGGCTAGACTTATAAACTATTTTCTATATTCTCCATCAAGACTTTGTACAAAAACCCTCATCTAGACATCCTCATTCTCGATATTCAAATTATCAACATAACTATAAAATGTTGCAAGCTGTTCTTATGAAGTGATACATTCTTCTCCTGTGAACTTAGGAATATACTTTAGGTAATCTCCTATTGGGAGATCATTCATAGGATAAGTAAGCACTAATGGGGCATACCTAGTAGCCACAATGGAATCCATTATGTTTCGAGGAGGATTAACCCTTTCCATTTGATTAGGAAAAGGAAGATTATGAAATCTAGGAGAAGTAGGAGGTGATTTGACAGGTAAAGATCCAATCTATATAACAATTAATTTGAAAAAGGAAGAGTATAAGGTGGAGGAATTTTAGTTTTAACATAAAGTGGATGAGTCTTGGATGAGTATGGAGGAAAATCAAGAGAAACCGAAGTTCCTTCTTCTTTAGTTACAACAAATTTAAAATAATGGGGAGAAGGAGAACCTAAGAGAGGAAAATCTTCTAAAATATCAAGCCTAAACTAATTTACAACTTCAGGGGATGCAAGAAAATAAAAAATTGCTATACTTTCTTCTTTTATCTCAAGAGAAAAAGATGAATATTCTACAGGAAAATTTTCTATTTTTGACTTTAGAGGATTTTCATCAATAGGAAAATGAGAAACATGAGCAACAACAACTGGTGTATGGAAAGTAGAGTCAGGTAAGTCTTCAAAAGTACCTGAGAATTTGGAAGAGGAAGCTCCTTGCAAAACTTTTCCCTTCTTTAAGATATGTTTTGGATTAGGTTCAGGTACAACCAGTGGTGAGTGTGGATTGGACCTCGTGTGTCTACTTTTGGGAGCCACAACTGAAATTTGTATTCTCTAGGTGAAATATGCAGTCTTTTGTTTACTTATTTATGTGCACCATCAAAATCATTATTTTCTTGTTGTACAACCCAGGGAAAAAATTCCAATCCGTTAGTGGTTCCAAAAATGTGAGCACTGGAGTCACACCTAGATTGTTGTAGGTGAAAGCCTAATACCCATCAGAATGTAATGGATAAATGTTTATAAAAGGTGGCAAATGGATGGAAAACTTAGTTAAATATGTCAATCATAGATAACTCCATGCAGTATTCACCAGCAAACAAGGACTTGAATAACTTCAGATCAGGTTTTAAGAGAATAAAGTGATAGATGGAAGTCTTAACAAGGAAAGTGTAATATTTATATCATTTACATCAATTAATACTGACACACATATGAAGAAAACTCTATGAAATAAGAACCTCTTACAATCAAAGAGAGAATACTCTGATACATTTGCATACAATATCACAATAGATCCTTTATTGCAATAAAGAATCAATCAACCAGATGAATCATTCAAAACAGACTCATATCAAAGTAAGATAACAAAAAGATTAATAAAGAAGTAAGATTGATTTCCACTATTCAAAGTATCTTGGATCTAGTCCATACATTAAGGAGAAAACTCTGCTACAAAAGACAGTATCAAACTAAGAGCTTCTTAGTCACACCATTTGAACCTCTCCTAAGTCTTACAATTCCCTTTTAATAACTCAAAACTATAAATTCTAGCTTTGCAATTCACCCCTCAAATTCCACATAGTATCCCCATGCCTAATGCAAGCGTGGAAACAAGTGTACAATAGAAAAGAAACAAACTACTACTTTAAAGGAGGATGTTGGCAACATATGCAACATTCTTTAATGGCTGATGATGTGTCCATAAGAGTGCATCTTATTTAGGAAGGTGGCCTACCAAAGCACAAATAACCCTTAGAGTGTTGGTATGAATCCATATTGATAGCTAGCATATTCATTTCCCTCCAAAATTTCCAAAAAACTGAGTTTGCAGTGCAACACTACAAAATGTCTTGAAACAACCAATTTGCAACGCCAATGGTTCCATGCGTTGCGAAATTTCCTATAGCAGTATGTTTCAATTTTTCCAAAGTTTCAACATCTCAAAACTCATACCATGTGTCCAGATATGATGCAAAACTTCATTATATTGATATATAACTGGAGGAAAAACACCAAAACTACTAGTTATGGTTCAAAACTCGTAGCCATCACCAAAAATGTTGTACATGCATATAAGAGAAACTTTCACCAAAATTGACGTTGTTTTTTTGGAAGATCATTGTCTTTATGTTTTAGTTTTGGAGATTCTTCTAGTAGCAACCTTACTCGACATGTCTAGGTTTCTCTTTTACAATTCTTCTTTGAAAGGCTATATCTCTACCTTCAATTTCCTGATTTAAGCTTGATGGGTTATGCTCTTCTTGTAGATATTTTTGAGCTGCCTATGAAGGGGAAAAAATATTTTAGCCAAGAACCTTGCCTTATCAATGGTCTCATGATACATTCCCAACATCTCCTTAAGCTTCTTCTTGGAACCCAAGTCTTCCTTCTTCAATTTATCAACTTCAACTCTCATTTCCTTGATTTTCCTCTTGATTTTCTTGAAGGAACCTCCATAGGGATAGGATCTGCCATTGGTGAATTTTCTCTATATATAGGTTGTGAAGAACCTCCTGATTTTGCTTCATTAGTATCTCTGACAGCTTTATCACTCATAGTGACCCTTTTCTTCTTGCTAGCCTCTGAATGGACAATCCTCTCAACAGGAGAAGGACTTTGTCTCTTGGACTGTGGAGTGGGGGAAACATCTAACTGAAATTGTGATGAATTTAGGAAGGTTTCCCAATCAATGTTAGTTTTCCTTAACTCTTCCATTACTAACATATTAATAATCTGAGAGGGAAAGACACATGTATATACTTTCTTTGACTTGGCTTGGACTCTATCTGACATCTTATCAATGCTTCTAAAAAGATAAAATGGAAGGTTCATGGCTTATTTTTCTGTGAAGTGTAAGAAAAACCTGATGTGGTATTGGTACATCATGTTGAACCTCCCCTCACATGTGAAGTATCTCTGGATAACCCTCAACATCTTATCAAAACATTCAAGCATGTGGCTTCTAGGTACTCCTTTGGACAAGTTGTCCTTCTGATACTCTGGCTTAGGGAATTCCTTTAAGAAGGAATAATTTAATGACATAGCTTTGAACCATTTCTCCCCAGAGTTGGGTATATTTTTTTTCAATAGATATAGAATTATTTGAAACATCAAACTCTAACATCCCCACTTTAGTTTTATTCCCATTAAATTTGAGTGCAAACTCTTTGACCACCTTTGGATGCCCTCTCTGCATCTTTTGAAAAACATTTATACAACCTACCCTCTGAAAAGATTCCCTGAAAAAAAGATTAGAGTTAAGGAGTAGCATATTGTAAGGTTATGTCCTCACAATATCCCCTCCCTTGTGAGTCTTCTTTTATTGTTGACTATCCATAACTACTATTGGAAGAATGTTTTCTGTATTTTGTTATGACAACTAGGTGTGTGAAAACATAGTACACATGAATTTAGGGTTTTAATGACAGTATTGTTTTTCCTAAATCTTACCTTGTACAAAGATTTATACAAATCACTCTGTACACATCAATGGTATGACATAGAACACACTTCAAACATGAGGTATAAAGTAACAACCATTGATATTTGTAATGAAAGGAAGACAAGTGAAGTTTCTTTGCTAATAACAGAGTTTTAGCAACATAAATATCAATTTGTAGCGCTAATGATGTATACAATTTAATATTGGTTATACAAATGATCAACCATACTCCTTAGGTTTTATAGTGGTCTCCTTCAATATGTTAATATTAAACTTCAAATGAGGCGGAAGACGAGGGTTTCGACAATTCTGGAATAGAGGGTTCACAACACCTAGTTTGCAGTGGATGCTGTCGACGAGGATTTTTGTCAACAATACTTAGTCGGAAAAGCATTTCCAGGCTCCCCCCTTGTTCTGCAATTTCTTATGAAGATTTGTATGTGCTCCCGCTGAGTTATCGCTACACATTCAAGCAATAATTATTCAAATACCTCATCACTCGAAAGTTTTTTAAAAGTTATGGCTAACAAATGAACATGGTCATCAGGCAGTATATTTTATGCTATAGGTTACAGTATCATTCAAATGGAAGCAATTTCATTACAATTTGTTGCTGCGAAGTCTTTCCAAAACTATCATGGTTCTCAAACTATGATTCGAAAGAGTTACCGAAATTTAGAGATTCAACAGTGTTCTTATCTGCACCAGGCTTCATTATGAGTCCTTTTTCTTCTATACCATGAAGTGGTTCTCTACAAGGGTCCATCTGCGAGTGAAGAGATCTCTGCACATATACACGGTCCTCCTTGATTGCATGTAATGCCAATTTAGGAGGAATTAAAGTTGGTGATAAGAGAGACCGAAGCATTACCACTACAAACATCTTGGATATTGGATGGATTTCTAAAGAAAAAGATAATCTTATAAAGAAATTGAAGGAAGATACAGAGCTAAAATAATGATAATCACTTGGATAAAAAAATTACCCTTTCTCTTCTCTATATTCTCCGGAAGCTGGTGTGCAAGGACTAATAAAATACATCACAAGTAAGAAATCTACAAGAGGACCTATTTGTAGGAAAAGTGAGATTTATGGAGCTCTCGCTAAGAAAATCAGTAGAAATTTATGTATATACTGCAACACCCAGTTCAACAATTGTGCCTCTGCTCTATGGGAAATTTCACATATTGGTGATAAGGACCACTGTATTGAACCACGATATACTATTTGTACCATGGCTTAATGTGATCCACATTTGTAAAGACAATGAACAAAGGGCTAACGTTAAAAAATGTAGATGAATCAAGAAGTAGCATTCCATTTCTAGTCTTCTCTTCAACTATGGTGCTTTTGATTTCTCTTTGCAAGATAATGGTGGGCAATGGACAATATAAACTACTTCTTAAAACTACATTATTTAGAGTCTTGGAAGAAAACTCACTTGGATAAAATATAAGAGACTACGGTAATATTTTGAGCTAGGATGGATGACATTGGAAAAAAGGATACTAGAAAACAAGTTATATTTTAGGTTCTTATATGGTATTAAGTGGAGAGAGATGCTAAATATTATCCACATTGATACATGTCTATACAATGAATTCCTTATATATGGAGAATGTTATCTTCAATGGTTTGGAATCTTCTTTGAACAATATAAGAGAAGTCAATAATAACCTAAATAGTTATTCCATATACTTGCCCGATCTTCTAGCACTTGAATAGTTGTTGACCTTGGTGGAGTAGCAATGATGTTGAGATAGAGCAAATCGTGTTGGATGAGGATGCAGGAACTGGGAAAATGAGCTCTCTGCTTTAGATGCAATGGTCAATAGCCCTTTTTTGGTCTCAATAAGTCTCACTCTCAAGTCCTGAACCTGACATGATATCACACAAATACGATCCAACTTATCAAGCAAAAAAGACGCATTTTGAAGGTCCTTGTAGCTGATACGACGATCCTATAATTTTCTTGAATTTAATCAAGACTGTTAAAAAGAAAGGGGACCTGATAAATGATGCTACACCATGAATTATCCAATGTTGTAGGGTCAGATTCTTTTAGAAGAAAATCATATCGAGTTTATCCACTGGGATTTTCACAAGTTTGCAAGATCTGCAAATGTATTTGTAGTTTTGGGTACTATGGTGATGCAGGAGCATCCGCAATACATCATACGAACCAGTGCGAGGAGAAAGAGATTGTACAGCTGGACAAGCCAACAAACCTTTTTGATTTTAAATTTTACCTTGGTATTGTTGCGCCGCCGTTTACTAAAGGCATTCAAAGCAAGCGCAGTTGTAACCTAATGTAGATAAGGAGGCATTTAACAGTTTTAAATGTTGGTAGATAGGGTTAGCTGTAGATTAGACAGTTTTCATATTCCAGGAGGGAAAACGAATATAGGCACCCTCCTTGTGTAAATTATTATTATTCAGCATTAGCAGGAGAGAAGGAAGAAGAACAGAGCAGAGAGCTTGTGAAGAAACTCCATGTACAGACATTGAATTAATAGGAAATATTTTATTCAATTCCATGGATGTGTTCAGTCTCTTTGTGTTGTTGATATTATGCTTTTGCATACTTGATTCTTTTTATGCTTATCTCCTATATGCTGCTTATGTGATTTCATATCAGGTTAGAAACCCGAGGGAATGAGTTTCAAATTGTTTCTCTGCTTGAGCCAGGAGATTCCTGCATAGAGTGCAGTCGAATTCCTCCGCATAGAGTGCGTCGAGGAGGCCAAGTAGTGAACTTTGTTCTCTGTTGCCCAGGGATAAGTTAGATTATTCGAACCGTGCATGTGAGTGCCGGTCGGATTGAAGTCTCAGAGCCGAGTCTGAGTGGAGGAGGACTGGACTGTGTTAGCAGGAGGGCACAGGTCTTACTGCCTTTAACGCTTTGAGAGATGTTGGCAGTTGAGCGTGGGAAGAACGCGAGGAGTCATCTGAAGGAGTCAGAGAGAGACATAAGCTCAGGAGGGACAGTTCCTTGTAAACATCTCAGGAACAGAACTGAGAAAATTACCTTTGTGTCGCTGTGGAGACAGACTCCAGCGGAGTTCTTACAGGACAAAGGTGGTGAAGCGGAGGAACTCTTCAAGAATGAAGAGAATTGACGACTTAGAGTTGTCAAGGAGAAACCCGAAAACCTGAGGACCGTCCGATCGTGGAGGAGCTGCGTGGGAGATAGCCCGTAGCACAGGCGGAGGAGAATCAAAGGCCATCGGGCTTCGGGGTATCGGCATTCGAGAACTGACGAGACGAGGATTCACACCTCGTAGAATCGCGAGACGCGATTCCCCGAATGGATCTGCACCGTTGATCTGGACGTGGACACGTGGCGCAGGATCCCTGAGGATCGGGGGTTCGGCGTTCGGCGTTCCCGGAGGCAAGGGTTAAAACCCTTGAAATCGCGAATCGCGATTTCCTGAAATTAATCTGAGTCGTTGATCAGAGAAGGCACACGTGGCGCAGGATCCCAGAGGATCGGGATTCGACGTTCGGCGTTTCACAGAGTAAGAGTTTTATACTCTTCGAAGTCGCGACCGGCGATTTCCCGAGTCAGCTGGAACCGTCGATCTCCAGGGAGACACGTGGCGGAAGATCCTGAGAGGTCAGGATTCGGGGTTTTGCAGGGTCTGTGACCTTGTGCATCAGGAGGCACGAACTCCCGAATCGCGAAATCCCGAGGGAGACAGGTGTCAAGACGTAGGCCTCTCCATGGGACGCAGACACGTGGCATCGGGGTTCGGGGTTTGGTAATGCAAGAGATTCGTGATGGGTGAAATCGTGACCCCGCGATCCCCGATCGCACGAGTGAAGAAGGTGACGTGGCTGAAGTGGGACCTCGAGAGCAAGTGGAGGACAGGTGTCATCGGACTTCGGGATTTCGGCGTTCGGAGAATCGGGGTTCTTGACGCCCAAGAGTCCTTGCATCGTGGATTCACGATCCGCGAAATCCTGAGGGAGACGTGGCAGTGTGGGACCACGAGGCTCATAGGAGGACAGGTGGCATGCTGTCGGAGTTCGGGGTTCGGGGTTTTGTGTTGCATGGGACCTGCGGCAACACTACCGCCGATTTCCCGATAGAGAAACCTTCAACCGGTGTGAGTGTGACCGTTGACTCTCGGACTTCGGGGTTCGGGGATTTGAATTGCACAAGATCGTGCACACAAGGTTCGCGATATCACGAGACCCGATCTCCCGATTTTCGAAGGGAAGATTTTCCGAATAGTGTTCTGTGGGTGACAGGAACTCCCGATGGAGAAAGAGAGTCGTTAACTCTTCGGGCCCGTGAGAATTAGGAGGTCCTGGTGGAGCGACTTGCTCGGTGAGGGGCGGGTTGCGTCATATGGCCAATGAAGCACTTGATTGAACTTGATTCTACTACAATGGGGGAAATTGATGAATATGATAGTTTCGTCAGGTTGGAATTTTATTACTCATCAAATTCAAACGAAAATATATTCAAGCCATGAGAAAGGCATACCGACTAGAGATAATGACGTTCTAGGTAAAATGTTCAATTCTGATATTCCAGGGACGAAATCCATACTCATTTTAAGAATGGTTTTTTTCACATGTCAGGCAATGATTGAATCCAAGCTTTGTTTTTCCTTCTCCAATAATTAATACAAAACCACTACGACCGAGTTCTCTAAATCACTAAAAATGCCAAAATTCGAGTTGTTGTGCCATGGCAAGGTAAATTGCACACAGATATGCTTCAAAATAAGTATAATAGCTAATGAATACGTGGATAAGAAAAGAACAACAAAATTTCCCAGTAAATATGGTTTAGAGTTAAACATCCATGACGTTTCTAACTAATACAAATCTTTGTTCATTACTTCAAATGAACCCAACTACTCGAATTGTCCACTAAGAAGTATAAAGGAAAAACAAAATGAAGCGATGAAGGGGAGAAAAGTTTTCAGAGGAATTTCTGAAGAAGATAATTTTAGGAGAAAATTTAGAGAAATAAAATTTTGAGAGAGAACTTTGGAATAAATTCAGAGAGAGGTATGCTCGGAGTGTTGTGAGTACTGCTTCATTACATTCTTCTTTTACATCTTTGGTAGGGATTGACAGAATCGTCAACAACAAGGGGGTCTTGCGAAGCATCGATAAGAATAAAATGAGGATGAGGTTGTTGGCCTTCATAAGGTGAATGTTTATTTGTTAGTTTGTTGTATTCAAGATCGATTTTATTTGGAGCTAATCAGTTTCTATATGCAGGTTTTCTCCTTGTGATTCACCTTCATTGCTCCATTCCATTTCTGGATCAGCTATATTTTTCTTTTCCACAGTTGGTCTCTTTATTGTAACAGTGTTCTAGAGTGGCTAAAGATCATATACCTGGCCCTAGTCTATGCAGGGACTTGTAGGTTTCGAAAATTCAAAAGTTTGTATGGGAAACATCTGAAAGAAAGATCAATTTCTTTTTCATTTTGAACTATCTCTTTGTTATTTCTTTACAATCCTCAATTTTCCTCATCTTTTATTAATCCAACACTCAAAATGAAATAAAAAATAAAAATAAATTCAAAGAAAATAGTAAAGTTATGACCACTATAACATGATGTACATAAAATTCTCTCATAGGTAAAAGCTTGCTACTTTCTTTTTCTTAATTGCTTAGTTTTTTTTTTTTAAATATAGTTTCACATATTTAAAAAAAAAAAAACCAGATTAAATATTAACTCATCACGTTGTTTTATAAATAGTTTGATGGTTAATGAATTTATTGTTTAATACGTTTTTTCTTTTTTAATCTTTTTAGCACTAACTTCTCTTTTCTTTTAGTTTTGTTTTTAGTTATTTCTAAAAGAAAATATAAAAAAAAATATTATATCATTAAATTACTACACTTTTATATTCTTCAAACTAATGTTTAATTAATAAAATTTTCTTTTAATTAGATCATTTTAAAACTAACATAGTTTTATTAACTTTCCCTAGATTTTGGTTAACTTTGTTTTAGTTACTTTTGCTAAAATATAAACAAAACATTGTTTTTTCATTTTTATTATTTACATGTTTTTTATTTAATTTTGTTACTCCAAATGTATAAAACTCCACATAGAAGTAATTGAATTATAAAATAGCTTAAAAATCACAAATTAAATAAAAATCAAATATTACTAATAGTAAAACTACAAGGAAAAGGAATCCATGCTTAGGGGAAAATTAGCCTCGAGTTCAATGCACTTTCTTGTATGGGGCTTTAAGGCTAGGGTGATATTTCCGTCTCTTCTTGCCTAGCCTCGTGGGAGGTTGAAAATGTTGGTGTTGGGGATTCTCTAGTCCCTCGACATCAACATATGTTTTTGGCGACCATAATGGGGACAACCGTTCAATGGTTCATTCCTATTTTTGTTTTAATTCTTTCAATTTTTATTTTTATTTTTCATAGACCTCAATGTCTCAATCGCTTGAAAGCCTGTTTGGAGGTTGTAACCACATGGTTTCATCTACTAACCCTTGGAAATTCATTTGCAAGTATGATATTTTTGAGTTTGAAGAAGACCTAAATAATTCCCCTTGGTTTGTGCCCACTTCCTTGAAGTTCGCTCACCCGGTTAACACTTTACCTCACAAATTCAAGAGTCATCTGCCTCTTTTTCATGGTGACATAACTGTTACGGTGGTTGAACATGTTTATGCATTTTTGAATTCTTTCACCATTATCAGAGTAAATAATAATGATTGTTGCATGCTTATGCTCATGAATTCACTTCATGGCAATGACGCCTCTTTATTTGCCGAACATTTTGATGGATGCATCTCTACCTGGTTTGATATTTCTTAGTGGTTTACTTCTACCTTTGGGAATTTAGATAGTACTTACGAGCATCTAAAGAGTTTTAACCAATTATGCATGAAGGATAATGAGAGCATTCTTACTTTTAACCTTTAGTTTATCAAGTTGTACAATTTGATCCCTAATCCCATTCGCCCTACCAACTTGGATTCCCTGTTACTTTTCTATGAACTTCTACCTCCTCTTTACCGATGGCAGTTGGAAGAAAAAAATGTTCAAAACATAGAGATAGCTCTATCCACTTGCCTCGACTTAGAAGAGAAATTTGTAGAACATGTTACTCCTTTTGCGTTTATGATTCACAAAAGGATTTGTCTTCTTTAATCCCTATCATTAAGAGTTTACAATATCACATGTTCTCTTTTGAGTCTCAATCTTCAAATCATGTTGGGAGTATATCTTGGGAACCTTCTCCCTCAGGGCCTAATTATAATGAATCAAATACTTGTGGTCAAGAGCTTGGATGTGAAGAGGATTATGATAATATCATGATGCTTAATGATCAATCCATCTCTCACATCTCAAACATCACCCTTCGTAAGCATCATGAAAAAACTCAATCCCAATGTCATCTTTCATTTCGAGCCTTTTATCTGCACGCATGCGATGGTGAAATCGATTATATAGATAAAGCCATCGAGGATGATCATGTCAAAGCAATTTATGATGCATTTTTATTTGTTGATAATGTTAATGAGTGGTCAAATGATGTAGACCATCATGACTTTGATGATACAGTTGAGGATTCATCTTTTGAAGATGATTATGAGTTCAATCAAGATCTTAACTTGTATAAAATTGTTGCTAATCCTTTGTTTCAATCAAGGGAGGTTAAAGAACTTGACACCATCGAGCATGTCCCTCCTAGGTGCACTTTTTATTTCAATGATAGTGAATATTGTAGGGACATTCCTATGTTTTTTAATCCATGTTATGAATCTTCTTTGCATTGTGACGACCCTATTCCTGATAGAAAGGTCCATAAAAATATTACTAATTTGTTTGCTGAATTCATGGGTCATCCATTTAATGTACAAACCCTAAATACTAAATCTAATTCAGTCAATACCTTCATCATTACTGGAAAAGAATATATTGGTTGGCATGTATGATGTTGGTTGTCCTTCCATGCACAAATTTGTCAAACTCATAAGATCTGCATGCAAAGCAGATGAAGAATTCCTTTACACTAAATTTCATCCGACCTGAGTCCAAGCTAATGGTTTATTTTACTCTATACACAAATAAATAATATAT
>ML779053.1:98616-110398 GCA_009831015.1 Picea engelmannii
TTGGGTTTATTTCACAATTACTCATTTTATTTTCTCGCTTTTATTTCTTTCACTTTCCTTTTCCTTTTTTATCTTTTCATGGTCAGAAGTGATGGAGAAATGGTTGGTGATATTAAAAGGAAGGCTATCTGTATATTTTTAACTGATTGACCAAATGTGTTTTGGTGGAAAATAGTCTTGTAGGTGAACCAAGTTGCCTTCCTTTGTCATAATCCCTCGCTTGTCTACCATGCACTTGCTAAGCGAGGCATCCTCGCTCCTCATGTTCATCAGTCCTATCCCCATCTTCTTTCGTTTTCTCCATCCCCTTCATTTTGATATGCCTCCATCATACATGTTCTGGATGTTCAGTGTTAAACTTGGGTCTTTCCCTCAACGCACATCCATGACAATTTTCTAGCCTTGCAATCACTTTTGTCAATATCTAAAGAGTTGTCCCTTCATGTTATACAACAGGACCAAACCCCTTCATACTTACCACTTTCCATGATTTATTCCATGAAGTCCCAATCCATGAATCCCTTGACCTCCATTGTGTCTCCCCCTATTGTATAACCTGGTCCACCCAACCCTATCGACCTCTTTTTGTTCCACATCGAGTCACCCTCAGTCCTATCGTTACCCTCCCTTTCCCTTTCTTTCAGATAATCAAGGATCGTAAGTTATTGTTAAAATCTTGTACACCACTGTAAGCGATGCACATTTGTTGGTTGGAAATTGTTGACGACAATTTTTGTCAACAATACTTAGACGGAAAAGCGTTTCCAGACTTCCCCCTTGTTCTGCAATTTCTTGCATAGAGTCGTAGTGCTCCCACTGAGTTATCCCTACACATTCAAGGAATAAGTCTTCAAATACCTCGTCACTTGAAAAAATTTTAAAATTTATGGCTAACAAATGAACATGGTCATGAGGCAGTATATTTTATGCTATAGGTTATAAGATCATTCAAATGGAAGCAATTTGATTTAAAGTGGTTTCCACGAGGTTCTTTCCAAAACTATCATGGTTCTCGACCTACGATTTGAAAGGGTTACCAAAATTTAGAGATTCAACAGTGTTCTTATCTGCACTAGGCTTCATGCCAAGGCCTTTTTCTTCTATACCAAGAAGTGGTTCTCTACAAGTGTCCATCTGTGAGTGAAGAGAGCTTTGCACATCTACACGGTCCTCCTTGATTGCATGTAATTCCAATTTCAGAGGAATTAAAGTTGGTGACAAGAGAGACTGAAGCATTACCACTACAAATAGCTTGGAGATTTGATGGCTTTCTAAAGAAAAAGAGAACCCGCTAAAGAAATTGATGGAAGATACATAGCTAAAACAATGACAATCACTTGCATAAAAACAAAGTACCCTTTCTCTTCTCTATCTTCTCCGGAACCTGGTGTGCAAGGCCTAATAAAATACATCACAAGTAAGGAGTCTACAAGAGTACCTATTACCAGGAAAAGAGATAGATTTATGGAGCTCTGGCTAAGAAAAACAACATAAATTTATGTATATACTGCAACACCTAGTTCAACAAATCTTTTGAGGATGCCAACAACTGTGCCTATGCTCTGTGGGAAATGTCACATATTGGTGATAAGGACAACTATATTGAACCACAATACACTATTTGCACCAAGGATTAATGCGAGCCATATTTGTAAAGAAAACAAACAAAGGGATAACATTACCAAATGTAGATGAATCAAGGAGTAGCATTCCATTTCTAGTCTGTTCTTCAACTATGGTGCTTTTGATTTCTCTTTGCAAGATAATGGTGGGCACTAGAAAATCTCAACTACTTCTTAAAACTACATTATTTAGAGTCCTAGCAGAAAAATCACTTGGATAAAATATAAGAGACTACAATAAGTTGTTGATCTAGGATGGATGACACTGGAAAAAAGGATACTAGAAAACAAGTTATATTTCAGGTTCTTATCTAGTATTAAGTAGAGAGAGATGTTAAATATTATCCACATTGATACATGTCTATACAATGAATTCCTTATATATGGAGAATTTTATCTTTAATGGTTTGGAATCTTCTTTGAACAGTATAAGAGAAGTGAATAAAAACCTAGATAACTATTCCATATACTTGCCCGAGCTTCTAGCACTGGAATAGTTGTTGACCTTGGTGGAGTAGCAATGATGTTGAGACAGAGCAAATCGTGCCAGATGAGGATGCAGGAATTGAGAATATGAGCTCTTTGCTTTAGATGGGATGGTCAATACCCCTTTACTGGTCTCAAGAAGTCTCACTCTCGAGTCCCGAGTCCACTAAGAAGTATAAAGGGAAAGCGATGTGAAGCGATGAAGGGGAGAAAAGTTTTCACAGGAATTTCTAAAGAAGACAATTTTAGGAGAAAATTTAGAGAAATAAAATTCTGAGAGAGAACTTTGGTAGAAATTTAGAGAGAGGTATGCTTGGAGTGTTGTGAGGACTGCTTCATTCCATTCTTCTTTTACATATTCAAGAGGGATTGACAAAATCATCGACAACAGGGGGTCTTGCGAAGCAATGATAAGGATAAAGCAAGGATGAGCTTGTTGGCCTTCATAAGGTGGATGTTTAGTTTTTAGTTTTTTGTATTCAAGTTTTATTTTATTCGGCACTAATCAATTTCTAAATGCAGGTTTTCTCCTAGTGATTTGCCTTCATTGCTCCATTCCATTTCTGGCTCAACTTTATTTTTATTTTCCATGCTTGGTCTCTCTATTTTAACATTGTTCTAGAGTGGCTAAAGATCATATACCTGGCCCTAGTCTACGCAGGGTCTTGTAGGTTTCGAAAATTGAAGAGTTTGTATGGGAAACATATGAAATTAAGATCAATTTATTTTTCATTCTAAGCTATCTCTTTGTTATTTCTTTAAAATCCTCAGTTTTCCTCATCTTTTATTAATCCTTCACAAAATAAAATTAAAAATGAAAATACATTTAAAGAAAATACTAAATCTATGACTACTGTAACATGATGTACATAAAATTCTCTTATAGGTAAAAGCTTGTTACTTTTTTTTTCCTAATTGCTTATTTATTTATTTTTTAATTATAGTTTCATAAATTAAAAAAAAAATTAAATTAAATATTAACTCATCATGTTGTTTTACAAATAATTTGATTGTTGATGAATTTATTGTTTAATAAGTTTTTTCTTTTTTAATCTTTTAGCACTAACTTATCCTTTCAAATGAAAATATAAAAAAAAATATTATATCATTAAAATACTACTCCTTTATATTCTTCAAACTAATGTTTAATTAATAAACTTTTCTTTTAATTAGATCACTTTAAAACTAACATAGTTTTATTAACTTTCCCTAGTTTTTGGTTAATTTTGTTTTAGTTACTTTTGCTAAAATAAAAACAAAACATTGCTTTTTCATTTTTATTATTTGCATGTTTTTTTATTTAATTTTGTTATTCCAAATGTATAAAACCGTACATAGAAGTAATTGAATTATAAAATAGCATAAAAATCATAAATTAAATAAAAATTAAATATTACTAAAAGTAAAACTGCAAGGCAAAGGAATCCATGCTTGGACTATAGGTTAGGGTAAAATTGGCCTGGAGTTCAATGCACTTTCTTGTATGGTGCTTTAAGCCTAGGGTTTTATTCTCGTCTCTTCTTGCCTAGCCCTGCAGGAGGTTGAAAATGTTGGCATTGGGGATTCTCTAGTCCCTCAACGTCAACACACGCTAATGATGCAAAGTCAAATAACCATTTCCCAACGCCAGTGTATTCAATGGGACATATGACTTATTTGCAAAGAAAAAGATGCATTGAAGTCAAGGTAACAGTCTGGACTAGTGAGAAGAATTCAGGGCACCATGGAAATGGATTTGAAGGTTTGTAACAAAATATTTTGAATAGTTCAGAGCGCTAATAGATAGAGCAGCATAAACCCCTTTTTCAATATTTAAACAACATGGAGACCATCAAGGAGTACATGATAAACTTGTGTTTGATGTTGATTTTTGTGAATTTGAATTGATATATCAACACATCATCCTATCTCAATGATCTTCTTCAGTCAGTCTGTAGCACCGAGTTCAAAATCAAAACTTGCACTTCAAGGAGACTGTTAGAAATCCTGTGACATAATCCTTGAAAAGTTGGTTAATTGAAGGCATTGAAAACCATGAAATCCCCTTTGACACATTTATTAAATGCAATGATGACAAATGAATGCATGAGATACTCATGCGTACGCTTTGAAATCTCTTGGTGAGTTGGTAGCAAATGCATCTGACTTTTGACTTGACATCTAAATGGTTGGATAGTGACAAAGGAAAACTTGTGTACAAATTGGAGGCACGAGATGTGATGGTAATGATTTTTAGGATCAAGAGTGTGAATCATTAATCCAGGTGGATATCAGTGGCCTCCCACCTTTTCCAACTGACTCAAAACAATATTCTACCAATTTTGGTAATTTACTATTTTTAGCAATTTTTAACTTCCGGGGCCATTTTGAAAGCCTAAATGAAGGTTTTTCGGGATTGAGATTCTAAATGATAGCCAAAGAATTTGATTGAGCCCAAAAAATGAATCTCCTTGACGATAAATTTCCAACGAGCTATCGTGCACCCCAAACGAAGATTGTATGCCAAAGTCATGCCCCCAGGAAGTTGATACACTAAACTACCCAAAACGAGGTCCACAAAACTGTTGGATTTTCATCTTCTGGGGTTAGGGTTTTGGATTTTATTTATGATAAAAAGGTATTTTGAGCCTTATTTTAAAATCATATTCTTGCGAATGCGAGTAGCAGACACATCTTTTCCCAAAGATAAGTTGTCACCATTCTAGCGAGTCTTTCACTCTATATTTTTACAGTCTTTGTACATTTTCTCTCATTAGTAAAAAAATGTGTATTAATGTATCTCTGTGTTTATGGTTTCATCTCTGATACATTTTTGTTGTATTATTGGATATCCAACATATCTCTGTACATTTCTTTATTATATCTTCTCTCTCATTTTGTGCCGAAAAAATCTAGATCAGTGGTATCAGAGCAGGATGCTCTTGATCGTTTTTTAGTGCATGTCCTCGACAAGGTCCCATTATAGCAAGTTGGGTCTTGAGCTTATCTCTCTTGAATACAATTTCTCTTGCATGTCCAAGAAACCATCAATGGTGGAAGAAAATAAAAAAGACAGAGCAAATGATTCTATTAATCTGTTGCTTGAGCAATCTCTCACGTGACAGAGGGACATAATAATGGAGAATTTTTCCCACATCCTTCAACACCTAACGATAACAACAAGCACGTCTTCATCAAGTGAACACTTTGGAAGTAAACCTTTCAAGGTACAAGTTAATTTTGATATTCTCATATTTTAAGGATAGATAGATGAAAATGCCTTAGAAAAATGGTTAAATCTGCTAGGACATTATTTCTTTGTTCATAATTTCTCCGACAGGGAAAATATCACCTACACACTCCTTAAGGCTCTCCCCCATGTCAAACATTGGTGGGAAACTTATAGGGATAAAATTTCCACAGAGGAGTCTGGAATATATGGGGCCAAGCCCACTTGGGGATTTTTTGTGGATGTGGTAAAGGAACAATATTATCCTGTTGGCAACTATGAGGACTAGTACATGATATGGACCACATTGTGGAAAAAGAGGGGACATGAAGTTATGGAGTTCACCAATACCTTCCATACCTTGCGCACCAAGCTAGGCATCAAAGACTTCGAATGACATTTGGTTTTGAAATACCGTGGGGCTCTACACAGATACATCCAAACTGAAATGGATTTTGTGGACATCCCATCACTCGATGTTGTTTATCGATATGCTGTTAAAATCAAGTAGAAATTTAAGCACCAGAACAAATGGGAGTTCAGGTATGCAAATTCGCAACAACCAAAGTATGATAAAGATGACCCTAAAAAACAGTCTCCTAAAAACTAGTCCAAGCCAAAGAAAAAGAAGGGTCACAGAAAGACGAAGAAGGACACCAGAAAATGGTGTGATTTCCACAAAATCCCCTAGCACAACACTGATGAATTTCTCTCAAAAAATTCATTGGTGGTCAATATCAAGGACAAGGAGTCGAACCCTTATTCAAAATCTGATTTAGAAAATATTGATAGAAGACAGATCATCGACGCAGACCCCACTGCTATTGTCGTGACCACAACAATTCAACCGGAAGAACCCATAGATCCTGAAGAGGGGGAGTGCCTTTTTCACTCACATATGTGGGTGAAGGGGACCCCATTACATTTTATTGTTGATAGAGGAATCCATAAGAACCTCATCTCAGTAGAGGTCTTCAAACAATTTGGATTGTCGACAACACCACACCTGCAACCATACAACATTGGTTGGCTTCACTAGGGACGAGATCTTCATGTCAGCCAATAGTGTTGATTTTCATACGACATCCAACCCTTCAAGGATGAGGTATTATGTGATGTTTCCTTGTTGGATGTCTGTGATGTTCTCTTGGGCCAACCATATTTGTGGAAGCACCATGATATCTATGAGTCTCGACCCCTTTGTGTCATTGTTACTCTGGGGGGTCATCTCTACAAAATACTAGAGGTAGTTCCAACTACCATCCCACCTAAACAATGTCTTAGGGTAGTATCTCATACTACAAAATTCATCTTCTTCACAATCTGTTCAAAATGTGAACATAAGGATACTGCAACTGCTACAGCCTCAGCCCAAGCACCTTCTATCCAACAGAAGCAGGTCGAAAAGATTGTAGCAAAGTTTAAATATTCCTTCTGTAATAGGAATCTCATGTAGCCATATTGGTTAAAAAGTTCCAACTCTTCCAGCCACAGGTTCGTGACAACCTTCAACAAGCTAAGTAGCACAACTTATCCAACAAGGAAAGAAACTCATCAAGATGCAGATTCAACAAACGTTTTCCTCTCTCCCCTAGGCAATCAACGCAATGGAGAACATTGATTCCTAAAGAGGGAGGATTGATCTAGGTGGATATTGGTGGAAACCCACCTTTTCCAACTAGCTCAAAACAATTTTCTGGCAATTTTGGTAATTTACTATTTTTGGCAGTTTTTAACTTATGGGGCCATTTTGAGGGCCTAAATGAATGTTTTTCAGGATCAAATTCTCAATGATATTCAAAGGCTTTGATTGATCCCCCAAAATGAATCTCCTCAACTATACCTTTCCAACGATCTATCGTGCGCCCCAAACAAAGATCATATGCCAAAGTTATGCCCATGAGAAGTTGATACACCAAACTACCCAAAACAGGGTCCACAAAACTGTTGGATTTTCATCTTCCAAGGTTAGGTTTTTGGATTTTATTTATGATAAAAAGGACTTTGTAGCCTCACTGTAAAATCATCTTGTTGCGAATGTGAGTAGCAGACACATCTCTTCTCTGAGATAAGATGCCACCATTCTAGCGAGTCTTTCACTTTGTATTTTTACAGTCTTTGTACAATTTCGCTCATTAATAGAAAATTGTGTTTTAATGTATCTATGTGTTTATGGTTTCATCTCTGATACATTTATGTTATATTATTGGATATCTGAGATATCTCTGTGCATTGATTTATTATATCTCTGCTCCCATTTCATGCCGAAAAAATCTGGATCATTCATAAAGACCATTATCCTTATCATGATGGATAATATTTTGATATAAAGACTCTAAACCAAGGCTAAAAATAAATTTTCTTATACAAATCAAAGTTTGAGTGATGGAAACAAAAATACCCAAAACCTAAGACTCATAAGACCCTATGACTAAAAAATAAAACCAAATTATTTTTGACCCCCTACAATTTTATGTGCTAACACTATAATTGTTATGAACAAGGACATCTCACTAGAGATTGTACTCTTCTGAGATGATCGTTCCCACTATAGAAGCAACACCCATGCCACCAAGGATTTCCATGAGTTGATCATGAAGTGGGAATATTGTGCAAGGCAGTGAGACACCAATTTTATTAATTCTGAGCCATGACTTGTCATTGAAGAAAAGGTTCCCAATGTTAATATTATTACTAGAGGAGGAACAAGGCCTGGTGTCGATGTTGACCACTCGACTCAAAGTAATATCTGCAAGGCAATATTGAAAGATGTTAAATATGACCCACTTGTATAGAAATAATTCTTTAAGGATGTTGCGCATATGTTCCAATGGATTTCTAATCCCATAGCACTGATGGTCACAAAACCAAGATTTTCACTACAACCCAACCATGTGGAGAATTTGGTAGCTCAGAATGATTATCCAGTGTGACCACAAAATATTATTGACTTGTGTCTCCAATTGTTTTCTAAAATTTTGGATGACTAAAAAATCACCAAGGAGTTACAGAACATGCTCAAGGGGACTTTAGAGAGTGAAGGGAGCCCAGAGGAGCTGGTTTTTGCTAATCTCTTGGAAAGAAATGCAAGTTGGATTCAAAGAAGTGAATATCTGAAAGGGAATTTAGACTAAATGTTCACGTCAATGGCTATGACATTAGATATGTTATCCTAGATTTGGGATCTGATTTTAACATACTACCCAAGAAGACTTGGGAAGCCATGGGTAATCCCAAGCTATTCTATTCACCTATTTAGTTTTGGATGGCCAATCAGTGTTATATCTATCATGTTTGGAGGATGAAAAAGGTTGAAGTAGATTTAGATGGAGTAAATACAATTGCATATTTTGAAGTCATAGAAATCATGGGGGGAAATTACCCATACCAAGCTCTATTGGGAATTAATGTTGGGTATGTGTTATATTCTTTGCATGTGTGTGTGTGGGCATGTCAGATTCAACAATTGCATCTGACAATCCCAACTTCCTTCGTTCTGTGTGTCGTGTGCATCGGGTGCTTTCCTGGGGGCTCCCAGGGGGGGCTAGGTCCCCCTCCACTGGTTACACACAATGTTCGACTCTGGCTGGGTGGTAGCCCGAAGCTGACAGGGTTCAGGGAAACGCCCCAAATTTTAGTTTTTGGGCAGTTTTTGCTATTTTAGCAGATTTTACTATTTTTAGCGGTTTTCTAAATTAATCCTAGATTAAGGGATTAGGGTTTTGGTAGTTACAGAATACCCTAAACATTGTATATATTGTATGGTGAATGGTGAAATTAATACAAGGAATATTTGAAAGGTGTGGCACCAAGGAAGGCTAGTTTTCTCCCGGTTAAGGGTTTCCAGTGTAAATCTTTGTGTACTATGTGTATGAGCCATTGATTAATTTCTGTTTTTCTTAAGAATATGTATGCATTGCTTTAATTCACATGTTTAAAACTTACATGTGGTATCAAAGATCTTTTTTTCCTTCAGGGGGACACCTTTGTTGTTGAGGGTTTAGCTCAGTCTTGATAGATCAAGTTTATCTTAGGTCTGTGATAAATATGGTTTTAGTGGGATCTTTTGCAGTGGTGATTCGAGTGTAGAAATATGAATGAAGATCTATTCTAGAATCGAGATAGAGAATTTCAATGGTAAAAACTTTGAGCTATGGAAGCTCAATAAGGAGGAACTTCTTGTAGAAAAAGAACAATGGATCGTTATGGATTCTGGTACACCGCCTACTAGTACACAGTCTACTGGCACACAGTCTACTGGTACACAACCTACCAGTACACAACCTACTAGTACACCAGCTACTGGTATGTCAAAGGAATATTGGGAGAAGTTGGACAGAAGAGCAAGGAGTACTATTCGACTTCACCTGGTAGATTTGGTGTTGTTGAATGTCTCGGGAGAATCCATAGCCAAGGAACTATGGGATATGTTAGGGAATTTGTATCAATAAAAGTCCCTAGTAAACAAGTTGTTTCTTCGAAAGAAGTTGTATCATCTTAGGATGAAATATGGAGATTTTGTGACAGAACATCTAAATGCCTCTAATACTCTAGTAAGTCAACTAATATATGTTAATATTACGATTGCAGAAGAAGATAAGTGTATTAATTTGTTATGTTCTTTGCCAGACTCTTGGGATAATCTAGTTGTAGCAATTGGTAGTACCACTCAATCTACATTGAAGTATGAGGATGTAGTTGCATCCTGGTTATTTGAAGAGATGAGGTAGAATAACATGGATAGTCAGAGCATAGATGCTTTATTTGTAAGAGGTCGTACCCAATACAAGNGGGGGGGGGGGGAGATCTAAATCTAAAGGTATATCTAAGTCTCCAAGAAAATATTTGAGGAAATGTTGTAAGTGTGGTAAAACAAGGCATTATAAGAAAGATTGCAAGTCTAAGAAGGTTGATAAACCAAAGGGATTTGTTAATACCTCTTCCATAGAGGCGAAAACCTCCACTAAAGAAGGAGGTGATGTTTACCTGGCATATACAAGTACACATGTAGGCCGTGGTGTATGGTTAATGGAATCAAGTGTGTCATATCATATGACTCCTCACAGGGAGTGGTTCTGTGAATATGAAAAATATGATGGTGGTGATGTATTCCTAGGATATGACTCAATATACAAAATCATGGGACGTGGAAGGGTTAAGTTGTTGCTAAAATATGGAAGGATTAGAACTCTCCCTGGGGTTCTACACATTCCAAAACTATCCAGGAGCCTAATATCTGTAAGCAAGTTGGATTATGCAGGAGTGGATACTGTATTGGGAAAGGGAACTTGCAAGATGGTACGAGGAGGAACGGTGTCGATGAGGGGAGTTCGGTGTGGAACTATGTACAAGTTGTTGGGAATCACTTATACTAATGGGTGTAACAATTCTGTTGTCCCTGAGTAGAGAAATAAAGAAGACAAGACCAATATTGTCCCTGGAAATAAGACCATGTTGTGGCATCAAAGACTAGAGCATATTGGAGAAAAGGGCCTTCGAACACTACACGGTAAAGGTATGGCTGAAGGTATGTCTAATTGCACTCTAGATTTTGATTTCTCTGAACATTGAATATATGGTAAACATAATCGATTAAGATTCCCATCTGGTGCTACAAGAGAAAAGGGGATCTTAGAGTTGATACACAATGATGTGTTTGGACATGTTCCTATTCCATCACTAGGTAAATATGTGTATTATGTTTCATTCATAGATGATTTCTCAAGGAACACATGGATTTAATTTCTTAGAAATAAATCTGAGGTATTTGATAAATTTAAAGAGTGTAAGGCTCTGGTAGAAAATCAAACAGAGAATAAAATAAAGGTATTGATGACAGATAATGGTGGATAATTCTACGGAAATGAATTCAAAGAATTATGTAAGAAGTGTGGTATAGAAATGTAGAAGAATACTCCATACAAACCTCAATACAATGGAGTTGTAGAAAGTATGAACAAGACACTGATGGAAAAATCAAGGAGAATGCTTAGTGGTGCCGAGTTAGGACATGAATTCTAGGCAGAGGCAGTGGGTACAACATGTTACCTGGTCAATCAAACACCCTCGTCAATGCTGGATGATAAAACTCCACACAAGGTATGGATTGGTAAGAAACCCTCTCTTGAACATCTCAGAGTGTTTGGTTGTGACGCTTATGTACATGTTCCAAAGGAAAATAGGAGTAAGATGGATAATAAAGATGAAAAGTGTATCTTTATGTGTTATAAAGATGGTGTGAAAGGTTATAATCTTTGGAACCTTGAAACTAAGAAGACTGTTTACAGTTGGGATGTTGTTTTTAGATAGGTAAAAGATGCTTTTCCAAACAAGAATTCCTACCAAGGCAAGTGTTGGATCATGTTGTCATTGATGCCAATGGTTTGATTACTTGGGAGATTGTTGGATCATATGTCATTGATGTAAATGGTTTGGTTTGATTGATGTCATTGGTTGATGTCAAGTA
>ML779053.1:121828-135290 GCA_009831015.1 Picea engelmannii
AGTAGTTGATGAGTTGGCACATACATGAGGTGTATAGTTGATGATGTTGGTACATATTGATGAGTCATTGTTGATGAGTGGTTGAAACATGATTGGTATATACTTGGTACATGGTTGGATCCACTTGTTTATGGTACAGGTTGTTTGGCACAGGTTGGTGCATGGTTGATACTCTTGTTTATGGTACAGATTGATATCTGTTGAGGATTGTTGCCTCATCTCAGTTGGTGCTGAGAATGCAAGCTGAGTCTTGCATATAGAGCTGGTGCTCTTGTAGAGTTGTACTCTATTCAGTTGTTGCTGATAAACCCCAAGGATTGTAGTCCGTAATAAAAAGAAAATTTTACATACATCTTCTGTTCTTTGTGTTCATTGTGGTGATGACTTGTTGATGATATATTGATGATATATGTCGCTGATATGTGCTCACATCTAATTGGTTATAAATGGCAACAATGGGTAATGAATAAATGTTGAATGCTAATTGATGAGTTTTTGTGCAAGAGGGAAGTTTTGTGAAAAAGAGCCCCACACTCATTCACCCCCCCCCTCTAAGTGTGGTAGGTGTGTCCAACAGCAAGAAGAACCTAAGAAAATAGAGTTTGAGTTGGATGATGAAAAATCTGAATCATCTGAAGAATATGAAGCAAAAGAAGAAGAACCTCATACCCCAGTATTGAGGAGATCAATGCGGGAAACAAGGAAACCAGAAAGGTATAGTCCACCTGATTTTTGTTCTATTTTTTCTTTATCTATTACTGATGATGATCCCATAACTGTCAGGGAAGCAGTGAATTCAAAGGATAGTAAACTATGGAAGAAGGCCATGGTTGAAGAGATGGATGCCTTGGATAAGAATGAGGCATGGAATATAGTTGATTTGCCATCTGGAAGAAAATATGTTGGTAGCAAATGGTTGTTTAAGAAGAAGTGTAATGCATAAGGAAAAGTGGAGAAATACAAAGCTTAATTAGTAGCAAAATGTTATTCCCAGGTAGAGGGAATTGACTTTGGTGAGATTTTTTCTCCTATTTCCAAGTTAACTTCTATTAGATTTCTTTTATCTATTGTTGTTGCTTTTGATATTGAAGTGGAATAGATGGATGTGAAGACAACATTCCTACATGGGGATATGGAAGAAGAAATCTACATGAAGAAGTTAGAAGGCTTTGTAGTAAGGGGAAAGAAAGAGATGGTTTGTAAGCTAAAGAAGTCACTATATGGTCTGAAGCAATCACCTAGGATGTGGTACCAAAATTTTTACACATACATCCTTGGATTGGGATTTGTGAGAAGTAGGGATGATCACTATGTATATTCCAAGAAGGTTGGTAATCACTTCATTTATGTAGTGTTGTATGTTGATGACATGTTGCTGCTAGGAAATAACATGGATGTTATCAAGGAGGCAAAATCATAGCTATCCTCCAAATTTGACATGAAGGATCTCGGTGCTGCTAACTTCATTCTGGGAATGGATATTAAAAGAGATCATGCAAACATGAAACTTTGGTTGAATCAAAGAAAATATGTTGAGACAATATTGCAGAGGTTTAATATGCATGGAAGTAAACCGGTCAAGGTTCCTATTCCTATAGGTGTAAAGTTATCTTCAGATCAGTGTCCCAAGACATAGGAAGAAGAAGAGGACATGCCCCATGTTTTGTATGCTAGTGCAGTTGGCAGTTTGATGTATGCAATGGTTTGTACTAGACCAGACATTGCACATGCAGTGGGAGTTTTGAGTAGGTATATGTCAAAACCAGGGAAGGAGCATTAGAAAGCAATAAAGAGGATCTTCAGGTATTTGCATGGCACTACCAATTATGGATTGTGGTACTAAGGAATACCAGGATTGGACATAGTGGTGGACATAGATGGGTTTTCATGATTGGTCGGACAAGCCACAGTTGGGTCAATTGAATGTCGACGTTTCGGATCCAAATCAGGATCCATCTTCAGGACAATAGATGGGTTTGTTGATGCAGACTAGGATGGAGATCTAGATC
This sequence comes from Picea engelmannii, assembly GCA_009831015.1. Lineage (NCBI taxonomy): Eukaryota > Viridiplantae > Streptophyta > Pinopsida > Pinales > Pinaceae > Picea > Picea engelmannii. The sequence goes on from ML779053.1 coordinate 123,838, forward strand.
GTAGAAGATCCACAAGTGGGTATGTGTTTAACCTATTTGGAGGAGAAATCATTTGGATGAGAAAAACACAGGCTGCAATGGCCCTCTCAACTACATAAGCTTAATACATGGCAACTACTCATGCAAGCAAGGAAGCAGTATGGTTACAGATATTGTGTTCAGGTATTGGGTTGGTAAAAAAAGCAGTGAGATTAGAGTGTGACAGTCAGAGTGAAATATTCCTGGGAAATAACCCTGCTTATCATTCAAAGACAAAGCATATTGATGTTTAGTATCACTTTGTGAGAGACATGGTTGAAGAAAATAAGGTGTTGTTGGAAAAGGTTGTCACTTTGAAGAATGTTGTAGATTCATTGACAAAGTTTGTAAGCACAGATAAGTTCTCTTGGTGTAGAGTAACAATGGGAATTGTTGCCCTGAATTGTTGACTATGTAATCCTATGAACCCATGTATGAAAAGAAAAAAACAAGTGGGAGAATGTTGGGTATGTGTTATATTATTTGCATGTGTGTGTGGGTGCGCCAGATTAATTTCAGTTTTTCTTAAGAATCTGTATGCATTTCTTTAATTCAAAGGTTTAAAACTTACAATTGATTGGGCTTATGAGAATTTCATTGTCATAGAACTTAAAAAGGAAATCATGACTTTTGAAGCAGATGGTATGAAAGTAACCCAACCACTAGACCCCTACCAAGGCCCTCGATATATGGATATGTTCGAGGAGAATATGAAATAAGATTCCTTGGATCACCTCTACACTCTGACTACATGGAAGCAGACGAAATATATTAATCCTAGTGTATATGGATCAATAAGTTGGTAGAGTATTCAATATGAAGGTGAAGATTAAGAGATCTCTTTTGAAAACTAGAAATAGGGAATATATGAGAACTTCTCATGGTGTTGCACAACCATTAGAGCTTCCAAGTAGATTGGATCAGAGGTTAGAGAACACCTTGTTTATAATGGAACTTCAGATTTATGTGGCTTTATTTATGGGCTTCAGGATAAAGTTGTGCCAAAGAAAATAATTAATGTACTTAATGTTGTTTTAAGATCATCTTTAGCTAGATGGTGGGCCACCCACAAGGGTACTTTATCTTCCTGGGATGAAGGAAAGAATTCCATCTAACATCGCTTTATTCCCTCTTCACGGGTTACTCATCTGAATTAGAAACATGAACCAAATAGTTAGACCTCAACCTTGGTATCATGTGATAGGTTTTCTGATCCACGGGAGCATGTTGCACATTGTATTCATGTATGGGAAGTTGCACAACTGCCTTATCAATTTTGGGTACATTAGTTTATTCATTCTTTGGGACAAATTCCAACTTCTTGGTATGTACATGAGGAGGCTCGATGACAAACCGCTTGCTGGAAAATCGTTCGATGATATTTCTTCCAAGACTTCTTAATCTTAGGTAAGTCCCATGAATTCACTCTAGCTTTCCAATAGATTAAGAAAATTATTTTTACTAATGAATATAAGCCTATACATCCTCCCATTGTCTATCCTAAACATGAATACCTATGTTAGTACTATATTTTTTCTTGCAATTAAATGAAGAATGACTGAATTTATAAGGTCGAGATCATACGAGTTAGCAACATAAATCCAATCTTTTGAAGTCCCTACATAGTTCATAGTAAATTTTTCATAAGGTAGAATGGAGAAACAACAAGAAAATCCATAAGGAAAAAATTAATCCCCTGGGGATTGTCATAGTCCAAAAGGGGATTTTCACAGTCCAAAGGGATTTTCTCGCAAGTGAAAAGGGGGGCGATTCAATAGCCCATGAGCTTGCCACAATACTCCAGCCTAAAAGTGAAAATCTATTTGTTTTCCAAACCCCAAAATATTGATGGCTCATATCATGTCACACGCTAGACCTTTAAATCAATGGTCATCGGAGTTCCCTTGTTAGAGTTCCCCTTGCGAAATAACTACTGAATGCCTTGATGGGTGCACCTCCAATTAACAACCCAGATTTGATAGGTGCCATCATTCGTTCCCATGAGAATATCAATAGTCCATATATTTTCTTGAGTATTAAATCCTCCCTCCTAGGTGTCGTGTCATCCCATAAGCAGAGCATTGTTAGAGCCAATCAACAACTTCCACATGGGTAGGTGGAACCCACCATATGCATGGGTAAATGTCTCTAATCTGGGTGACACATGTCCTACCTGTCCACCACATCAGTTCCAACATGAACTAGTAAAAAATCACCACATTTACAAGGTGACATCAGTGTGAAAATGTTCATGCCTTATTCAATGTTTTTATCTTGGTCAAGATATATCAACAAAACTCATGCGCCGTGGAGTTACCCCTTGTAAATCTAGATAAATGGTCAATATTAAGGCTCAGATTCCCCTTGTCAGAGTCCTATCAGCAAACCATACCCCAAATACTCTGATGGGCACCCCCAATGGATGGTCCATATATGATATCAAACCTTTTTTAAGGGGATTTGATCAATGGTGCAGATCTTCTCTCAAGCCTCGAAGCATCCTGGTTGAGTGCCATGTTAGACCGTCATGTGAGGCACTGTCAGGGCCAATAAAGGGCTTCCATGTGGACAGGTGGAACTCACTATATGCACAAGTGAAAAAATCGAAAATGAGTGACATGTATTACATCGCGTTTGCCACATAAATGCCAATGTGAACCAATGGGAAGGCGCCATGAGCCCATGGTGATGACAGTGTGATCAAGTTGATGCCTTAGTAAATTTTTATTCTTGGACGAGCTATATCAATGGCTCATATGCATCATCAAGATTCCCCTCATGACTCTAGATCGATGGGTGAGATTCATCCTCACATTCATCTTCTTAGAGTCTTGTTTGAATATGATCCCGCAACACTGTGAATGGACACCTACGATGGATGATCCAAATATGTTTAGAATTTTTTCAAGCAAGACTGATCGACGATCGATATCTACACCTAGATATTAAAATTTCTCATCCAAGTGTCATGTCATCCCACCAATAGGGAACTGTCAAAGCCCATTCGGGACTGGCACGTGGACGGGTGGGACCTATTAGATACACATGTAAATGTCTCAAAGTCGGGTGATGTGTGTTTGACCATCCTGCCACATCAACACCAACATGGGCCATGTGAAATTCCACCACATATCCAGGATGATGATAGCATAAATATATTTTCCTTAGCCAATTATGGGTTCTTGGTTGATCTAGATCGACAACCCTTGTACATCATCGAACCTCCCCTTGCGGTTTCACATCAACAATCATGATTCTATCTTAGAATGTCCTCGTCAGAGTCCTATTTGTGACCCAAATCCTGAAGACTCTAATGGGTACCCCTGATGTGAAACCTAGATATGCTCTTGGACCTATTTCTAGTGGAACCGATCAACAATCCATATCTAATCATAATCTCTCTTCCAAATCAATGGTTGAGATTGCTCGATATACAAATAAGTTGTCAGTTATGAAAGCATCAAATCAATGGTCGAGATAAGATCCTTGAGATTGATCCGACTGTTAGTGTGTTACTCTTTTGAAAGAAACGATAAATCCAATAGGTGCACGTTTGATCAATGGCCAAAATCACTCGTCAAAACTGATCCAACAACTATTGAGTCACGTAATCTGTGTAGTTGATATTTTGAATCTTGTAGCAGAGGAAAATGATTATAAAGATCCCTTCAGGAGAGGGTTGTTAAATTTTTAATTAAAATAAAGTACCAAGGCAAGTGTTTCTCTTCCCTAGGCACCTAAGGGGAGAAATTGCCGAATGTGGGTCTTAGTCAAATTAATTTGTGAGATGCAAATTAAAAGATAACTTTATGATTAAAGTGAGGGTGAGTGAAGAGACACCAAATCTCAACCACCCATCTAATCTAATCTCAGCCGTTAGATTAGAAAACTCCTCACCTTCCCTCATGAGGTTGATTAAGGCAAGTGGGCACACCCATTCTTGAGTAAGAAGTTGGAGAAATCTTGGTGAGATGCCAAGAGGCTCTTGGTGAGATGCCAAGAGAAAGGGAAGAAGAAGTAGAAACAATCTTGTTGAGAGAGAAAGAGACTCTTGGTGAGATGCCAAGAGGTTCTTGGTGAGATGCCAAGAACAGGGAAGTTGAAGCATTCTTGTTGAAAGAACAAGAGGAGCTGAAGAATTCTTGTTGAGAGAACAAGAGAGAGAAAGAGAGAGGTCGAGCTGAAGAAAAGAGACAACAACTACAATTTCTGGGAGTATTGGCATGCATTCCAAGGCTGCCGAATAGCATTTAGTGGCACATAAATTGAATCTTAGCAAAGTTTTGGCATGAATTTCGTGACAGTCCGTACAACATTAATTTCCATACAGTTGTACAAATTTTTGGTTCATAAATTGAGGAGAAAAGCTACAGGAATGTCCAGATAATTTTGTGTAAATATCTGAAGATGAATATGCTGTAAAAGAATTTCTCGGAAGCTCATAAATAATACAAAGCCCTCTCTAACTGGTTTTTCCCTTGTGGGTTTTTCCAGGGTCGAAGTTAGACCGAAAATCTTTGAATCTATATTTTCTGAGTTTTGCATATTGTTGATATTTATTTCTGTGTTGAAAACGATGTTCAGAATTCTCATTTTTCAGTTCTGAAGTTTATTTTCTGTTAAGTTTTTTCTATGCTGAAACACCGTTGTTTCATATGCTGAAACACCACTGAGTATATGCTGAAACACAGAGCTGAGTCATATGCTAAAACACCGTTGTGAGTATATGCTGAAACACAGAGCTGAGTCATATGTTGAAACACCGCTGTGAGTATATGCTGAAACACAATGTTGTAACAGATGCTGAAACACAGTGTTGTAACAGATGCTGAAACACAGTGCTGTAACAGATGCTGAAACACAGTGATGTAACAGATGCTGAAACACAGAGCTGAGTCATATGCTGAAACACTGTTGTGAGTATATGCTGAAACACAGGGCTGTAACATATGCTGAAACAGTGCTGAAACTGAGTTTGGCATTTAAATTTGACTGAAAATCAGCGAGACTGAATCTGGGTTGGGATTTTGAAAAAATTAACAAGGGTCATGATGTATACTCTGCCTAGCTAGTTTCCATCTACCCCATGATCTTTCTCTATAACATATTTTTACCCAGGTGAAGGTAAACCAAATTTTACCAGAGGGAAACTGCTCAAGAATTAAGAAGCCATAAGAATAATCAAGAATCTTGTAATGGTTTCATGAATTCATTTTAGGGTATGGATGAGAGGAGTAAAATAGGATGAAGGCATTCATTGAGGAGGTCAATGCTTTGGGGAATCGAAGAGTTTCTTACAACCAAATTTGTTTGACCAGATAGCTTGAGCACAATCAGTTGATAAATGTAGCAAACAACAAAGATTCACCCCCTGCGTTTACGTTTCATTATGTAATTCCTTCCTTATAGTATTTTTGTTCTTGTAAAGCATCTCCTTCCACTCTTCATTTTATTGTATCAAATCTAATATATAAAATCTCAAGCAACAAGCCATTCACCGTGTTTAGTGTTACTATATGATGTTTGGTGATAACACTGAATCAATTTCCTTTGAATGCATGACCAATTCTTGCCATTTTATTTTTCCATTTAAATGATATGAAGAGGGTACCTCCATGTTTTTGAATGTGTGAATATGTTAATGGTTTGAAGAAAGTTTTTATTAATATTGTTAGCACTAATATTTTCATGATAAAATTTTGGTCTTAAATATTCATATATTTCTTATATAAAGATAATAAGGCCTTATTAGAATATTTTTGTCCATTTTAAGGTCATATGAGGCTTTTTGAAGTCTAAAAATAATATTGTGAAAAGGGCTCTATAGGAAGTTCCTACAATTTTCCTATGCATTAAAACTGCATTGGCGCTACAGGAAGTTCATGTAGCACAACCTGTTTATAGGAAAATGACAGGGTTTTGGAGGATGATTATGAGACCAACCACTTATTCAACCTATTTACTCGCTGAGGTGATTTGGAGATCAATCACTTAATATCATATGGAAGTTCGAATTCTTGATGGAGAATATTTTGGGAACACATCATCACATTGAACTAATTTTTAGCAAGAAGTTACCAAAAGCTTAGGAATTTTCCTGTTTTAGTCATTATATTTCGGAACAGATATCGGGCAGCTGGAAGGTTATTTTTGAAAAGTGAAAGAGGTTGTTCTCAATAAAAGACTCATATACACAAAAATCTTTCAGTTTTTACATAGGTGTCATGGTTTGGGAGATTCAAACGGATCTTTACAACTCATTTTTCAGTTACCAAAAATTTAGGAATTTTCCTGTTTTAGTCATTATCTTTGGGAACAGATATCAGGAAGCTGGAAGGTTATTTTTGAAAATTGAAATATTTTTTCTCAATAACAGAATCATATACAAAAACCTCTTTTCGTTTTTACACATATGTCATGGTTTGGGAGATTCGAATGAATTAGTGCAACTCATTTTTTAGATTCATAAATTTAGGAATTTTCTTGTTTTAGTAATTATCTTTGGGAACAGATCCTGGGAAGTTGGAAGTTTATTTTTTAAAAGTGAAAGAGGTTTTTCTCAATAACGGAATCATATAAAAAAATAGGTAGATCTCTGAGCATCATTTTTCCAGAATTTTGACAATTTATTTTTACTAAAAATTGCATAGCCACCTCATCATTTCGAATTTGGGATGGAGGTTTTTGGTATGAAAAAAGTGAGAGAGGGGGGGGGGGAGATCCATATTTTGGATTTCATTGTAAAACTTTCAAGAGATAATTTTTTCTTATATTTTCTTATGTAAAGATATCAATTGCTTATGACGCCAATCGTTGGTGTGTGTTTCTATTATCTATTTATCATCTCTTTTACTTCATCTTGAAAATATGTTTTTGTTGTATGATAGATGACTGCAAATCTGTGTTGAGAAGGTTTCTTTATAAGTTATATTGCAATCTTTGCCACATAAATGTTTAAGCCATTTGAATCTTATTTGGAAAGGGTTTATGAGTAATGATTCATTCTTCTACTGAGTAAAGGCATTAAAGAACATGCTGCTCTTTGGTGAATTTATCAGTTTTTGTTCCACAATTATTCCACACCATATCACTTATATTATTTCACTGATCAGAGGTTTTATTTACCTAGTTTGTTGCACATAGTAAAGTGGTTTAAATAGATCAAATCATAAGCCTCATTGAATTGAAATCTGTGATCTTTCCACCTTCATAAACTTATTGAGAATTTTGAAATAAGATGTGCTAGCCTTGACTCAATAACAATATTGAATTGACTTCTAGAGCTAACATATTTTGGCACCATTGTCAGGGAGAGAAGAACGAAGCGATCTTCCCTGGGAGAATGACATTGAACAAATCCAACTCTTGATGGTAGACATGAGCAGAACACTAGTTAGACTGCAATTTTATACCCAACGACTCCAATTTCATGATAGATGAATTTATTGGTGACTTCACTGGTTTGAAATGGATTCTATTCTTACTTAGAGGTATGCATTTTGTAATTTCTCAAACATAGTTGGTTTTCCACATCCAACGCCTACTATAGTTGAATAGGATGACTATCTTCCCATTTTTAGATGAAGAAGGCATGATCATCCTAGTGAGCATTTATTAAATTTCCATAAATGCATGCTTTATAATGCTCTTGTTCACGAGGATGTCTTAATTAATATGTTTATATTCTCTTTGGAAGAACATTCGCGTGAATGGTGTCAATCCCTTCTTGTTGCTAGTATTCATTCGCTGAAGGACTTGCATGTTGCATTCAAGGAAAGATATTTTGTTGACCTTCCTTATGAAATATGTTGTCATGAGTTTGATTTGTTATCTAAAGGATATGAGAGTCATGAAGAATATTCTTGTGTTGAAGAGCTCGAGAAGGATATCAGTTCAGTTTAGATTCTTGAAGATATAGTTCTTCCTTCTTTACCTATTGCTCATAATGAAGAATTTGATGAGTATGATGTTGTTCCTCTTCAAAATACAATGATGCCTTATGATTTTCATGAAATTTATTCTATTCTAAATGTTTCAAATGAGTCTCTTGTTTAATGAATTAATAAAAAATTTAATGAGTGTTTTTCTACCCTCAATGGTTGTGAAGCATATGATTTTCATAAGCTATTGCAAGGAGAGCAAGAGCAACCCAATCTTATTCATGTAGTGGGTTTCAAGAAACAACATTTTGATATTTTAAATCGGTTAAAATCTTTCCATGTTCTTCAAGATCCAATAGAATCCTGGATGGATTTGTCATTTCCATAGATCCCGAATGCTACAAGTTTTGGCATCCCTCTATTTGCAGCTGCGAGTACATGTTTTTCATGGAATTTTTATTGTTCATGACATACTCTCTTCATGTCCTTGTACTTAGCTGCAAACACGAATTAAATTCCATTAGTTAGATGCTTTTATGGCTTCGTTGGAAATATGATTACAATTGATCAAGCAACAGTTCAGTTGATTGGAGTAGGAGTAGGAGTGTGCATAAATAATCTTGCAATGCAAGTATTTGATTTTCAGTTTGAGTACAACATTCAGTTTATATTTGGTTTGCAGAAGTATGTTTTGGTTTCAGAGTAAGTTGTAGAAGTTTGAAATCAAATTAATGAATCCATAACCCAATGGATGAAGGCACAAGTATGCTTGTTCTTGGAAGCTCGCAAGGAGCATGCCATCTCCTGTGGAGCCAATGTTAGCACTAATATTTTCATGATCAAATTTTGGTCTTAAATATTCATATTTTTCTTATATAAAGATAATAAGGTTTTCTTAGCATATTTTTGTCCATATTAAGGTCATATGAGGGGTTTTAAAGTCTAAAACTTATATTGTGAAAAGGGCGCTACAAGAAGTTCCTACAATTTTCCTATGCAGAAAATGTGCGTTGGTGCTACATGAAGTTCATATAGCGCAACCCGTTTTTAGGAAAATGACATAGTTTTGAAGGATGATTATGAAACCAACCACATATTCAACCCATTTACTTGCCGAAGTGATTTGGATATCAATGAATTAATATCATAGGTGTTGGATCCGCCCTTGTTATTTCACCTCGCTCAGTTTCCAATTTTTGATGCTTGAGATCTAAAGTTGTTTCTCTTTTGTTTCCGAAATCATGAAACTCTGCGAATCTGGTCACTTGCGTAGCAATACACTTTTCCATCTCGAAAAGACCCATTTTTCACAAGTAAGTTTGTTCTTTTAATTTTGTTTCGGGATATCGCGAGTAGGACACTTTAAAATTTTCGATCTCGAATTCCCGAGTTGCGAGTCTGCGAACTCATTTTCCAATTTTTCACCCGAAGCATGGACCGTGGTAAAACCTTTAACCCTTAATTAGACATCGTCGGATTTCGCACCTTGGCATTTGTCGAACCTAAATTTTTATTCCTACAACCCCGATGGCCGAGAATACGATAACTTTCGTGAAAACCTTGGTCAAAGACTAAAGGTAAAAGGCCAACCCTGGTTAGTCTTGGTTCTCGGCACATCGCCACTCGGCACTTCTTTTCATGAAGTCAAAATGGCTAAAACCCCAATTCGCAAAGTTGCGACATGATTATGGCAAAGGTTAATTAGCCGCTTAATCTAAGATTTCCTTCTTTTAAATCTGAACCTTAATCATCGCTTCATCGCGATATCGCGACTCGGCATATCATTTTACCAAAAAACTGTCTTCGAATTCCCGAGTCGCAATATGACGATTTAAGTTAATCACCTGATCAAGGATGCGTCAAATCATGGTTATTGTTAATAAATGATAAATCGGCACTTGCAGTCTCGCGAGTTGTTAAGTCAGAATGTTAAAGGGAAATTCACGATACGATGAAAGGCGAGGTAAGAATTTAAATCCATAAGATTCGATTTTCTAAAATTAAACGAAATACGTCCCGCGCTTCAAAGTTGGAACATTTCACGAGGCACTTGCTTACTCTCCATAACTCGATGACCTGTCAATCCGTCAAACATTAATAACATTAATGGAGAGTTAGAGTAAATCTACCACTGAATAGGATCGGATTTTTATAATAAATTTGGTTTTATTTACGATGGGACAGACTTAATTCAAGCGAACAGGATTTTCAAATATATACGGGATTTCGTTTTACTTTTCAAAATATTTCCTATTAACGCATACAGCTCGTCTTCCCCCGAGGATACTCACTTCCGCATGTATACACAAGTCTACTGCAGAAGAGAAAAACAACAGGCTTCAGCTATGGCACCAAGGAGAGCAGCGAAAGCAAATGTCGAGGTTGCGGCATAGGGTTCAGATAATGTCTCAGATACTTCGCCTCAGATGAGTGGCTCAGTATCCACCTGGTCGTCTATTTCAAACGTTCTGGAAGCTGGGCTGGTAAACTGTTCGGATTCTGATGACGATAACCTTGATATTGTGAAGGATGACATGAATACTAGGTACAAGACAATTGTTCAGTCTGGGATGCACTTGGTCGCAAACAGACCTTGGTTGCTCCCATATTACGACATGATCCAATGGGCATTGGATCACGTCGACCTGCCTACCAGAACTATTGTGAATGACCGACAGAACAGGATCAGGACTTTTAGGCCTGAACATATCCAGGCTATGTATAAACTCCCAGCAAAATTCGTATATACATATGGCCAAGAATTCCTGGCGGAATTCAAAAAGAAAGAGTGCCAAGAATTTGACAGAACCTTTCCAGGCTTGATAAAAGATTGGGTATCACGTCCCGCGACATTCAGAGTAAATAACGAAGGCGTGTATTCGATTTCTTCGTTGGAGCCGAATTTTATGTATGTAGCAATGATGGCTTGTTGGCTTTTCGGATGGGAGGATACCGCACATTTTTACATCCAGTGGGTACCTCTCATCTATCGGGTTGCAGAAGGTTCCTCATTCAATTGGGCAAAAATGATCTCCGATAGTTTATTCAACAGGATCACCGAGTACCGGGAGCAAAAAGCAGCCGGGAAACCAACCAGGTTCTACATGTCCGCATATCTCATGGACGCAATATGCTCCATGACGCCTTTTCCTTTAATGAAGTGGGCTTGGAGTCCGAACCATGAGAATATTGTTCATGACTACCACGATAAGCTGTGGGAAAATAACGCGAACGAGTTTATTTATGAAATTTTTAACTGGGTGATGGTGCCCCTGCACGTCACCATTTTTGGTCTTTTGCCACCCCGCATCTCGGATAGTATTGCAGGGAATCTGAGCCATATTGCAGACTGGTACGTAGAGGAAGGATTCTCTTATTTGAGAGTGTTTGGAGCTACTGTTCCTCCTTTGGTACTGCCACTGTTCATTCCCGATAAGCTAGCCTGTCGCGAAATTGCTCGGCAAACAGTAATCGGCGGAGTGAGCAAAGAGCTCAAAGCATCGGCCAAGAAGGTATGGCCATTTTTCCCTATTCGACTGAATTCATATTCATTAT
>ML779053.1:137276-174224 GCA_009831015.1 Picea engelmannii
CACCAGCTATTAGCGGGTGTAAGACCAATTTACACTTACTGAATTTTATGTTTATTCACATTAAGTCAATTATGTTTATGTCAATTGCTTCTCCTGTATATACGTGAGTTTTCCGCTGACAGGAACTTCGCGTCATCTACAGCTTCATGTTTTCTCCCATCTCACGTTATTTTATTTTGAAACAACACAGTTACAGGAAAGGGCCTTCAATTTGCATCTTTATTTCATTTTTTTTCATGCAAAGATTCCTCTTTATTTCGTCCGAATTAACACAGCAAATAAGTTATCTCTCAAAAAACCATTTCCATACTGGAACTGTTCCTAAATGACTGTCCCTGCAGCAACTCAACCCAATATTCAACCCAGATTATCTAGCCAAATACATATCGCTTTAAATCTCTTAGACACGATCCTTAAAACCGCAAACACCCAGGACGAATTGGAACAATCGTGGGAAGTCATTGAGCGTGACATAACTGCTCAAGAGCAGTTGGAAGCTAGACGACGAGAACGTAGAAATCTGATCTAGTCTCCCATACCGAAGGTTAGTATAATCCTTAATCAACCTTTTGTATACTTTCGGATGCCTTGACGCTGTACTTTAAGCCTTAGTACAGACTCAGGAACAACAATAGGGAAGGTCAATTTCTTGATGAAGAATATTTTGGGAACACATCATCACGTTGACCTAATTTTTATCAAGAAGTTACCAAAAATTCAGGAATTTTCTGGTTTTAGTCATTATATTTGGGAATGTATATAGGGCAACTGGAAGATTATTTTTGAAAAGTAAACGAGGTTTTTCTAAATAACAGACTCATATACAAAAACCTATTTCATTTTTTACATAGGTGTCATTTTTTGGGATATTCAAATGAATCTTTACAAATCATTTTTCAGTTACCAAAAATTCAGGAATTTTCATGTTTTAGTCATTATCTTTGGAAACCGATTACAGGCAGTTGGAAAGTTATTTTTGAAAAGTGAAAGAGGGTTTTATCAATAAAAAAATCATATACACAAAAATATTTATGTTTTTACATGGATGTCATGGTTTGGAAGATTCAAATGAATATTTACAACTCATTTTTCAGATTCATAAATTCATAAATTTTCCTGTTTTAGTAATTATCTTTGGGAACAACCCAGGTAACTGGAAGGTTATTTTTAAAAAATAAAAGAGGTTTTTCTATATAAAGGACGCATATACAAAAAAATATCTTGGATTTTACACATATGTCATGGTTTGGAAGAAACAATTGGATCTCTGAGCATCATTTTTCCAGAATTTCAACAATTTATTTTTCCTAAAAATTGCCTAGCCACCTCATCATTTTGAATTTGGATAGAGGTTTTTGAATCCATTTTTCTTGGATCTTGAGAAGAATTTAATATATATATATATATATATATATATCTAAGAGATGTATGAAAATAGTAACAGAGGGGGGGTGGAGATCCATATTTTGGATTTCATTGTAAAAATTTCAAGAGCTAATTTTTGCTTATATTTTCTTATGTAAAGATATCAGTTGATTATGAAGCCAATGGTTGGTGTGTGTTTCTATTCTCTGTTTATCATCTATTTTACTTAATCTTGAACATATTTTTTTGTTGTATGATACATGACTGCAAATTTATGTTAATAAGGTTTCTTTATAGGATATATTGCAATCTTTGCCACATAAATATTTAAGCCCTTTGAATCTTATGTAGAAAGGGTTTTTGAGTAATGATTCATTCTTCTACTGAGTAAAGGCATTAAAGAACATGTTTCTCTTTGGTGAATTTATCAATTTTTGTTCCAAAATTATTCCATACCATATCACTTATATTATTTCACTGATCATAGGTTTTATTTACCTAGTTTGTTGCACATAGGAAAGTGGTTTAAATAGCTCAAATCATAAGCCTCATTGAAAAAAAATGTGTGATCTTTCCACCTTCATAAAATTATTGAGCATTTTGAAACAAGATGTGATAGGATTGAATCAATAACAGTCTTGACTTGACTTCTAGTGCCAACATATATGTATGCATATGTTAGAGTTGTTGAATTATTAATTGCTCAACACACTATTCTTTTTCATAGGATACATGATTCATTCTTAGCAGTGCCATGCATGTTTATTTTTTCTTTTCTCTGATCCACCATTTCATCCTCCTTTCAATATTGATTGTCTAAAACACTCATGGACAAATTCCTTTGATATTTGAGAGAATTTTTCAGTTGAACTGAGCATTTTTTGAGGTCATATAATTTCAAAAGAAAGAGAGAGAAAGAGGGAAAACTTCCCAAATATTGTAGAATTATTTTATTGCAAATATGGCCTTAAGATTCATCCCGATTCTTGGCCCCTGGGTACCTTGACATCATTCCAACAACATTCTGGAACATTTCGAGGGATAACAACCTCCTTCATCATATCCTTTACCCATCCTTCACATGAATACCTACGATTTGTCTTAATGTTGATAAAGAACTAGAAGATACCGATGACCTTGAGGAACTTAGGCATTTGAAATTTCAGGAATCTAAAGGGACTAGGGAGGTTAAAGACACTATTTCAGATAATTTTAGTAGTTTCTATACCAAACTCCCGCAGTTTTGGAAAGTAAATATAGGGACTAACAACCACCCTATGTTGGCATCCATTGGAGACTATTTTAATAAATAGACCATGACATAGATACAGACTCTATTTTGGGAATATGAAGACCTATTCCCAACAAAATTTTGATAGTTAAATGGGATTAAAGGAGACTTAGGGGAGATGAAGATATAACTCAATTTTGACTCAAAACTGATCAAACATAATCCATATTAGCTTAATCCCATATTTAAAGAGAAAGTGAAGAAATAAATTGTCAAAATGTTGGCAGTTGGGCTCATTTTTTCGGTGGATGAGGCTAAGTGGATCAATCCTATCAAAATCCAAAGAAAGAAGGGTACTGAGGATATACATGTCTATGTGGATTATAGGATCTTGAACAATGCATGCATACATGATCCTTTTCCTATTCCATTTAGCGACGAAGTCTTGGATCAAGTAGCAGGGAACAAAGTCTATTCTTTTAAAGATGGGTTCTCTAGGTATCATCATGTCAGAATTGTTAAGGAAGACAATAGGAAAAATACCTTCACTACTGAGTGGAAGACAATAGGAAAACTACCTTCACTACCGAGTGGGGATCATTTTCCTAAAATGTTATGCATTTTGGGCTCAATATTGTCCCATTGGTTTTCTCTCAGAAAGTAATTGCATACTTTTGCGACTTCATTCATAAATTTCTCAAGGTTTACCTAGATTATTGGATTGTATATGGCTTACTAAAGGAGCACATATGTGTCTTATAGATAATGTTGGATCTCTACCAATAGCTACATATTTCCCTTAATATGAAGAAGTGTATTTTTTTGTGTACCATCTGGGAATTTTTTGGGACATATCGTTTGTCAGGAAGGAGTATTGGTAGATCCTATGAAGGTTGTGGTTATTCTTAATATGCCTCCCCCTATCATTATCAAGTAGTTGCGACCTACTTTGGGCCATATTGGATATTACCGCTGATTTATCAGGAGTTATGTGAGTATCACAACATCGTTGGAACAACTGCTAAAGAAATCTGAAGGGTTTCGTTGGAATCTGAACTTCAATAAGGCATTTGATGTTTTAAAAGAGAAGTTGAGTACTGCACCTATTTTGACTTATCCTAACTAGAAAATTGAATTTCATGTGAATATAGATGCCTCTACGATCTCGTTGGGAGCTATTCTCACATGACCAGGGGAAGAAAACTCGGATCATCCTATCTACTTTTCCAGGCACAAACTTTCCCAAGTTGAACGAAACTACACTACAACTAAAAGGGAAGGTTATGATATGGTTTATGATTCACAAAAGTTTAGGCATTATTTTCTTGGAGGTCATTTTAAATTCTTTACTGACCACTCTTCTTTAAAGCATATGGTTAATAAACCTATGTTAGAAGGTAGAATTTGTTGTTGGTTATTGTTGTTTCAATAGTTTTTTTTAGGTTATTGTTAATCCTGGAAAATTAAATGTGGGGCCATATCACTTGTCTACACTCGAGTCAGGAGAAAGTTGTAGATGATCATCTCCCTAATGCAAATATTTTCCATATTGAGGATATTCTTAATTAGTTATTAGACATTGCATTATTTTTAACCATTGGCACAATGCTGGAGGGATATTCCACAACTTAGAAAAGGCACCTAGTGGTTCATGCAGTAGTCTATCAACTAATTGCAGGCCAATTATACAAATTAGGCTAGGGAGGCATTGTGTACTAGACCATGAAAGACCTAATATCCTATCAGAATGTCATAGTGGAGTTGTGGGAGGGCATGTTGGTGGAAAGGAAAATTCTTGGAAGGTATTACAAGTAGGATTATGGTGTCTTACATTGTTTAAAGATAATAAGGAATATGATTAGGCATGCGATGTATGTGATAGAGTGGGGAAGCCATCTCATCTTCATAAGATACCTTTACACCTTGATTGAGCACTCCAAGCCTTTGAAAAATGGGTTGTTGATTTCATCGTTCCAATAAATCCCCCTGTAAAGCATTCAAAGGAAAGACACATCATTACCGCAATTGATTGAGTCAATGGGTTGAAGTGGATTTTTTTTAGGATTTATCTACAACCACAATAGCTTAGTTTATTTTCTAGAATATTATTACCATATTTGGTTGTCCTCAAAGATTGACCAACGATCAAGGAGACTACTTTATCAGTGAGACTATCGTGCCCCTTACCAGATAATTCTTGATTCAAAATCATAAGAGAAATACTTACCATATGCAAGATAATGGAAAAGTGGAAAAATTTAATAAAATTTTGGATATGGGATTGACTAAAGTATGTTGCACAAATCGGGATGAGTGGGATGAGAAATTTCTTGCTATGTTATGGGCTTACAGGACTACCATGAAGTGATTAAACATGTATACTCCATTTAAACTAGTATATGGCATAGAAACAATAATACCAACTAAGTTTCTCACCCCAAGTTTATTCATTATGCAAGCTACCAAGATGACAGATGATGAATCCATTGTTGTGTGGGTTGAGGAGTTGATGGAACTTAAGGAGGCTAGGTTCTTAGTAGTCTTTCATCATACTATGGAGAAATCATGGAAAAGGCCTGACATGATCTCCATATAAATAATAAATCATTTGCGCAAGGTGAACTCATCCTATTATATCACATCAAGTATCAAAAACATCTGGGAAATCTACAAATACATTGGTTGGGATCTTTTATTGTTGCAAAAATCTGTGAGTCTGGACTAGTCAGAATTGTGTAACTTGATGGTATCCTTAGGCATGGTTGGGTGAATGGTGCATGCTTGAAGCCGTATATACCTCCTCAATAAGTAAGGTTTTGCATCCCTCCTAGTGTTGGGAGTGGCTCCAGTAGGTAGGATTTCCAATTATTTCGTTGGTTTTCATTTTTGTCAATAAAACAATGATGTGGTCTACACTCACATATCCTATAATTTAGTTGTCCTGTCCAATTTTTCTAGCCTATATATTCACTTGATGGTTGGGGAGGTATCACTCACATCATCTCCTACTTAACATTGTCGAATTTTAAATTCCATGCCCCAGTGTCATCACGTGGGTCATTAAAAGTCGTTCGTACCTTTTTACTTGTCATCACATCACTGCATGTCTTGTCAATTAAATATTAACAATTGTTCATACTTTTCCAGTTCACCGTCGACATGCTCATTACTTTTTTGAGTTGATATGATGTCCCATTACCAAATTTCCACTTATTCATTTAGTTTCCTAAATCACGTCATGTATTTTACCACATTCAAGGGATTTAGTTGTCGTTAATTCCCACTCTTGTCACCCTGAAACACTCAATGCATGGTCATTACGTAACCTTCTACATATTTATTATAAACACACCTTTGACCAACATATCAATTTTCTTGTATTATCATTGTGGTAATTGTATACTCAACCCTGGAGCCCACTGAACAACCTGTGAACTTGTGTCTACAGGCTCATCCCCCATTCAATTTGTTTATCACCATAAGTCTACTAGGATGGTTTGCACCTCTAGTCAGGGATCTACTCCCAAAGTTGTTGCCCCAATCACATTTGTTGTCCTGGATGATTCATCGATCTATGGGTCAAAGTTTTAGATGACCTCCATGGGAAGGTGGAACACACTCAACTTGTGGAAAATGATTTCACTTATGATGTCCAATACCTGTTAATCGAAATTCATACATATATGGATTACTTCACCTTTTCGGATGGTGATTTTCAATGGAAGCGGAAGTAATAATTCTTTCCCCTGCATGACAACATGTTGATGAATTTATGGGAATTTCCAGTGTTCGAAACCACTAGTGAAGTCCCAAAATTTACCAAATATATGATTAGTCGAGTCCACGATAGAACATTATGTTTGGACAAGGTATACCCCATACGTGTCAAATACATCCATCAATTAATAAGTTTTTCCATGATGGGTCAAAATGTAGTAGAAGGCTTCCAAGGGTTAGGGAAACATGGCAGGAAAAAGGGTACACTAAAAATGTATGACATATATGGAGCTCACTAGGGAGGTTGTGGCACTTAGATTGAACCCGTTAATGATACAAAAATTCATTTTTCCTATTACCTCATCGCTAGGAAGGTATTGGAAAATTATACAAAGAATGAGTGTATGCTCGATGTGATAGCGATGGGACCACCAAGCCCACACCACTCCACTTCCATCATATACCAACCCCCCTCATTTTCATACCACTCCACCCAAGATGTGCACTAAAATTTCCACCCCATTCACTTCACCATTCACACCCTCCATCATACACATTATTTATAACCCTCTCGTGCAGCTCCACTCTACCACTTTCGTCGAGGAAGCCACCAACCCACCGAACGATGGGACCAAAAATGTATTTCCCATGCCACCTTCATCCCTAATCCATAACTAGGTTGACATGGCATTTCCATATTCTATTATCTATATAAGGTGCAGGATCTGTGGTGTAGCCCATGTGGACAACTCTCCACTGGTGACAAAGGAATCCAATGGTGGATGCGAGGAAAGTAGTTGACCTCTTGCGATAAAATGATCAACAAATTTGGGCGTACCAAAACCATCTAGGGTAGGAGAGTGAGCATGGAGGCTTCACACAATCTAATCAGTGACTTACAGCGGAAGTGTTGCAAGCAACTCTATGTGCTCCAAGAAGAGCTCCAAGATAGCTCAGCTTTGTTGAGGGTTGTGTAACATAAGAACACTTTGTTCCTTGACATAAATAGTGTTATGCATTAAATGAGCATCATCCTGTCCATCTAGTCTTATGGAGGGTCCTCATCCATCGAAATTTGTGATTTAGGCCTTGTATCTAGATGTGGATGAGAGGTAGTTTTTAGGGTTGTGTTCAGGGAGACTTGGAATTTTGGGATCTAAGGAGAAGTGGATAGGAATGGAGTAATGGCACCATTAGTTTTGGTGAGATGGGAAAGAAATTTTGTTAAGACTATGTCAACCTGGTTATGGGATGGGTATGATGGAGGCATTGGCATGATGTTGGTGGTTCCACTGTTCGATGGGTTGGTGGATTCTTCGACGATAGTGGTAGAGTGGAGTTGCACTGGAGGGTCATCAATAATGTGTATGATGGTGGGTGTGGATGGTGAAGTGAATGTGGTGGAAAGTTTAGTGCACGTCCATGGTGGAGTGGTATGAAAATGAGGGGGATTGGTATACAATGAAAGGGGATTGGTATACAATGAAAATGAAAGGGGATTGGTATGTCATCACTTGGTACACAACTTCTTTTTAGGAAACAAAAAAGTAAGGACTTCTCGAAATTGCTTACCCGATATATTGGAATTGTCAGGAATAGAGGAAAGTGGAATTTCAACTATGCTTCTCTACAACACTTCCTCTCCGCCTTCATTGACCTCTTCCTCTGAGTTGGAGGATGACCAGTTTCTCTATCTCATGCCAAGGCATGCACCCATTGTTTTCATGGGTGTGGACCTTTTTGAAATGGATAGCATGGTGTAGGAGATAGATGCCAACGTCTCCTCCCTTATGACCCTTGTTCATCCCTTGACCTCAAACATTGTTGCATCTATATAGAAAGGAAGAGGAGTCATATGAAACAATGATGGGGTAGATCCTAATGGCCACACAAAAGTGTGGTCATGGTTCATACAAAACCAAATGTGGTGATCATGTTTTTTTAGGATATCCTATGGGATCCTAATCCTCTGAGTCACAAAAATCATCTCATTTTGCACTGTGAAAAATCAACATTGTGATTAGAAACATTGTTGAATAGGGTGCAAGCATGCCAAGAATCGAATAACTTGGTGACTTGAGGATCAAAACTATGGGAAAAAATGAAGAGAAAGTAGTCGTATATGAAGTATGTGGTCCTCTCAAACATAGGCCATATCGTCTTGATCCCATAGTTAAAGATAAATTGAAGAAGGAAATTGACATAATGCTCGTTGTTGGGATCATTTTCTAGTGGATGAGGTTGAGTGGATCCGTGCTATCATAATCCAAAGAAATAATGGTATTGAGGATATATGTTTCTATGTGGATTACAGGATATTTAATGCTTCATGCATACATGATCCTTTTCCTACTCCCTTTAGCGACAAAGTCTTGGGTCAAGTAGCAGAGAACAAAGCCTATTCTTTTACAAATGGATTCTCTAGGTATCAACAGGTCATAATTGTTGAGGAAGACAAGTAGAAAACTACCTTCACTATTGAGTGGGGATCCTTTTCCTACAATGTTATGCCTTTTGGGCTCAAGAATTCCCCAATGATGTTCTCTCAGATAATAATTGTGATACCAACATAAATTCTATGTGCAAAGCTCATCATGCACCTAGCCTTAATTATAAATAGATTAGAGAAAACAACATCAAGGCTCTATGCCTAGACAAAAAATTCATCATTTATAATTATAGAGAAATAATCATCCACCAATATTTGGTTTGTATCATTTCAATCACATGTCATCTTGTGACCTAATACTTCCCAAGATAAAACAAAAATTGACTTTTCTAAGCTCCAAAATATTGGAATAACACAAAATCAAACCCAATATCTTCAAATATTAAATTAAAAGTACCATTGATTCCATAATCCAAAGGTAGATCATGATAATAGGGAGAAAAGTGAGATAGTTATCTTCCAACAATCATCATTGAAACATATTTACCAATAGGAATCTACAGATAAGTCATTTGAATTGTTATATAGAACCAAAGGTTGTTCAAATAATTGTGTTTCTCTTGTGAACAATATGTGTTACTTTTGGAATATCCATACGACATGCCTATGTTAATGTTTAAACCAATATTATAGATGTTTTCATTTCATTAGATAACAATAGCATAATCCAAGATCACTGAGAAATACACAATCACAAGAGACACAACATTTATCTTGGGAAACTCTCTAGGGGAAGAAAACCCAGCAAAAATTCCTTAATATAGATATCCAATACAATGGCAAGAGATCTCTATGCTAAAACATAAATTCCTCTCCAAGATATGCACCACTCTCTCTCTCCTTTGCCGGTAATAGATCAAAACTTGTCTCTCAAACTGAGCAAGTTGTTATGTCTAAGTGAGGCTCTAGCCTCCTTTATTTATACAAGTCTGGCACGTGTGAAGTGTCTCTTCACTGGCAGGGCCGACTTCTCAAACTGGGTGGGTAAACCCACCTTTATTATATTTCTAGGTCTCTTTATTAACTGTTGGGGCCAACTTCTTATTCTGCCTATTATAATTGTCTTTTGACCAATCCGCAAAAGGGGATTTGGTCCTATTACAATAACCGACATGATCAATCCATAATGGGGATTGATCCTATGAATAATATATCAATAATAATAAGAATAATCTTTGCAGTTACAATATTTCAACACCCCCCCTTAACAAGAAGGGTATTCTTCAACAACATCATGTGAGAGAGAGAGAGGAAAACATCAAGTGGGAGGACAACATCATCAATATCATCTTGGCTGGCGTATCTATAAATCATCGGAAGTTTTCTTCATCGGCAACATTATCATTCTCAAAGAAATGCCATCATCATCTACATCAATACATATTAGTATAAAAACTGTTACATCATCATCATCACAACACAAGGTTGTCTCATCATAATACAAGACTGGCTTTACATCACAGTTGTCAAGATGGAAGCTCAGTAGTCTCATCTCAATGTCTTGCTTTACGTCACAACACTCAAGCTGGAAGCAAGATACTCATCCTGCTTTACGTCACAACCATCAGGTTGGAAGTAGGATACTAGACTGGATTTACGTCACAACTATCTAGATGGAAGCTCAGTACTAGTCTCATCATATCATCTTGCTTTACGTTTGACAACTTGGTTAGAAGCAAGGAACATCTCTTCTTGCTTTACCTCTGACAACTCTGTCAGAAGCAAGGAACATCTCTTCTTTCTTTACGTCTAACAACTCAGTTAGAAGAAAGGAACATCTCTTCTTTCTTTACGTCTGACAACTCGGTCAGAAGCAAGGAACATATCATCTTGCTTTACATTTGACAACTCGGTCAGAAGCAAGGAACATCTCATCTTGATTTACGTCTGACAACTAGGTCAGAAGCAAGGAGCACGTCTCATCTTGATTTACGTCTGACAACTAGGTCAGAAGCAAGGAACAAACCTCATCTTGCTTTACGTCTAACAACTAGGTCAGAAGCAAGGAACAACATCTCATCTTGCTTTACGTCTGACAACTAGGTCAGAAGCAAGGAACACATCTCATCACAGCAACTACTCCCCATTTCGAGGAAGGTCCTTTCGGACAACGCCAAGCTTATCTTGGAAGTACTCAAACTTCACACAAGATAGGGGCTTGGTCAACACTTCAACATCCTATTCATCCGTGCTAATGTACTGGAGCTTTAAGGCTCCTCTTTGTACCATGTCGCGGATGTAATGATAGTTGATCTCTATGTGTTTCGACCTGTCGTGGAATATGGGATTTTCTGTCATCTTTATGTAGCTCTGGTTGTCACATAGAATCACGGTTGCTCTCATCTTCAAGTCAAATAGGTCGGTCAACAACTTTCGAATCCATATACCTTCACAGCTAGCAGAACATGCAACAATGTATTCTGCTTCCACTGTGCTGAGAGAAATACTAGATTGCTTCCTACTCTACCACGAGATCATAGCTGATCCCAAACTAAAACAACATCCTGAAGTGCTTTTCCTGTCTGAAACACTTCCTTCCCAATCTGCATCAATATATCCACTCAATGTGAAATTATGATCTCCATCATAGCTGAGACCATAATCTATTGTACCTTTAAGGTACCTCATCACATGTTTTGCAGCCACTAAGTGAACATGTATGGGTTCTACTAGAAACTGACTCAAGGTGTTCATAGAAAAACAAATGTCTGGTCTGGTGTTCATCAGGTACATCAGCGATCCAATAATCTGTCTATATAGTGTGGCATCAATCAATTCTGACGACGTGTCGACCATCAGCTTCAGCTTCACTTCCATGGGTGTATTCATGGGCTTGCATTCCAACATGTCGAATCTCTTTAAGATTTCGACTGTGTACTTCCCTTGGTTAAGGAAGATCCTCTTATGACTCTTCCATACCTCAAGACGTAAGAAGTAATGCATTAGGCTAAGGTCTTTCATTTCAAATTCTGAGGCAAGTCTGTTGTTGGGAAATAATACCCTACGGACTAGCAAACTAGGGTATGATTTGCATGCAGATTTTGACCTTAAAGAAATGACCTTTTAACCTACCACCCAAAACTTAAACCCCTCTTTCAAGACACATGCATGGAAAGGAACTACTAACCTTTTTACTGATGTTTGGTGTAGATCCTCCGTTGCGCTTTGCCCGCTTACTTGCGCTGCTCCTTCCAAAGTTCACCTGCAATCAAGACGAAACACTACGCATGCATGTTATTTTTCTACTTGAGGGTTAGAAATTAAGCGTAAATTGCACAAATCATAAATAACTCATGCATTGGGACGGGAAAAGTATTCTTTTATTATTTTCAAAATGAATCAACTTACAATCAAATTCGAGACCAGCCACCGCTCCTTGATCCTGATCCTGGGCTCCTCCTCTTCTTTGTCCTCCAACTGCTTTGCGTTAATTCTCCTTAGGCTTGAGGAAAGGCTAAAGGGTTGGGACAAATGGATTTGGCAAATGGGCAGAGTTTCTTCGCTATAATTTTCCTCCTCCAAATAGTACCCCTACCCCTTCTTTTATAGGCTAGAAGGATCTAGGGTTTTGGACGAACCCTCGACCATGCATGGCCGGGAGTTTCAGTTAACAGACCCATAGCTTTTTGTCCCGTCGGAAAATTTCCTATTTTTGTGCTTTGTTAGGTAAACACGGGCTGTAGTAGGCCTGCCAGCGTTCCAACGCGTGCATTAGTAGGCCTGCCAGCATTCCAACGCGTGCAATAGTGGGTTAGGGCGCGTGTACCTTCTCCCAAGAGGATTTTTAAAGAGGTTTTTCAATAGATGTTTTGGCAATGAAGGGATATGAGTTGGCCTGATGCCAGGTAAGCATGTGTGGTACAATTTAGGGTTATAACAGATGCCCCCTAATGTGTGAGGTCAGAAGAGCATCTGATGGCCGAAATATATTACCAATCTTTTACCAATCTGTACTGATATGCTGAATGAGTGAGCCCAAGAATCAGGAATCAGGAGGTGTCGTCTGCAAAATAAAAAATGTCTCACCGAGGCAGGCATACCCATGCTCGGGATAAAATAGAACCATGGCTACCAATCAAATACACTGTAGATCCATGTCAAATAACTATAAAGAGTAGCCGCAAATAATACACAGCGGAGCTACATCTCGAAATCAGAAAGATATACATATAAAGTATCCGTCTCCCAGAAGATGATTCGGCCTGATGGTTGTACTTCAGAGCTCGAGAAACAACTTCAAAATCTTCTAAACTTGGGTAGGAGTGTAATATGAGTGTACGACTGCACTACCCAGAGGTCTTCGATGGCTCGTCGATTATGGACTTGACAATATTGATGATCAGACTGAAGGCTTCAGTGATTTCGAACAAAGACTTGATTAGACATTCAAGATGGCCGGGTATGCGGACAAGAGACATATTGCAGAGGGGCCAACTCAGGATTGGTGACAAACTTCCCTTGGACAATAGCACGACAAGTGATAAGACTTAGGCAACATATCTGTTAATCATAAGTCTACGAAGCAGGAGGCAACAAAAACTCTCCATATGTTTGGAAGAGTAACCAAATGGGGGAGGACACAACTCGATATAGCGAGGCAAAGCTTCCTAAGGTCGTACTACATCCCATAGTTTGATGATCAAACGGATAGATGTGCTTTATCCAAGGGCGACTCATTATGCTGCCAATGAAGAAAATACTTTTCTCATCCTCTTTTTGGGGTATATTTGATTTTTTTGTTCTTTTTGATGATTTTTGAAAAAGAAGAAAGGAATATTACGTTACAATGGAGGAATGAGTAAAACAAACATACAAGCTCGAGACACAAGGACAAGACTGATGTTCTGGGAAATGATACTCGAAAAAAGTCCTCCAGTGGCCAAAGGTGTTAAGACGCAGAAGCAAACTGTTACAAGGCTAATGGGTAAGGTATGCAAATGCGATTGATAGAACACACAATGGTATCGTCCTTCGATGTAAGTTTAACGAGTCCAGAGAAGGAAAGATCGGTGGTTTTTCATGTTTAGAGAGTCTGAAAAAACATAAAAGGAGACTCCAGTGAGGTACCTTTTTCGACAATAGTCTAGTCGGTTCGAAAAAGGGGTAAACTGGCACCAATTAGACGTCAATTCAAAACCATTTTAACGAGTGTGACAAGGACAAGATCCCTCGGCCATTTTTTCATTTTTAAGGAGTCTAAAAATAGCTTAACTATGGACTCCGTCAGGAATTTTCTTTTGGACCATTTTAATGAGTGTGAAAGAATAAGGTCACTCGGCGATCTTTTCAATTTTAGGGAGTCTGAAAAGAGCTTAACTATGGACTCCAGGGGGGTTTCTTTTTCGTAAATTTAGTCCCTCAGGCCCGAAAAAGGAATAAAATATTACCTGAGGATACTCTTCTAAAGAATGGGAATTCGATAGAGTATACCTTTGTTTGTACAGTTGACCATCCAGACCGAAAAAGGGGTAAACTACCACCGAACAGATGTTACTTCAAATTTCAGTTTAACGAGCGTGAAAGGTCACAAGATCACTCGACAATCTTTTCATGTTTAAAGGGTTTGAAAAGGGCTTAAAAGGAGACCCGTTATGTTTCGGGAGTTCGGAGGGTAAGGAAAAGAGTGAAAAAGACCCATGCGAATGAGGCTCAAACTCGTATTCAGGAAAGACTATACGTACTCCCGAGCCTACAGTGTTGTTTGAAAACAACATGGACACCATAATGCAACCAGGACCTACCTAAGGCATCCATGTTTTGGTAATCTCTACCACCCAAGTCGTGACACTTCTATAGCAGATATGATGGTTCCGTGTCACAACCGGATGGGATCGATCCTATATCATAAGAACAAAATGCAATGAGAGGCAACAGTTGGGATGAAATCCTACCCTATATGCTCAAGTTGATTTTGGAAAAAAAAAAAAAAAATTATGGACCGTCAATATATATATTTTTTATTTTTCGAAACTCAATAAAAATTGTCCCAATACCTAATCAAATCCCTCCCATATAACTCCTGGATCATTCTAAATGGTTTTTGATATAAAGACACTAATAAAGGGGCCCAAAAAAGTGACAAAAAGAGGCCAAAAAGTCTATAAATAGAAGCTGGCAGCTCATTATCACCATTGCTGATTCGGAAATTGACTCTGGAGCCAAAAGACCCCCTTTGCCAAAGATCGTGATTTCGGGAGCTACGGTGGACGAAACGGACTTCTGCTTGGACCAAGCAAGTACAAACTCCCTTGTCTAGCTATTCAATATGTCATTTTTAGCATTTAGTTGATTTTGGGGGTGGGCGTCGACCTCAAAGAGGTCGGCCCCAGGAAAATGCGGGCTATCGAGGGACAGCCCGTAGGTACCCACGGGCAGAGCAAATCCTGCCCACGGGTACCCACAACTCTCGCCTCTACAGGTTGCGGGTATCCCCCCACGTGGTGAAAAAACCAAAATTTAAACAAGTATTGACCCTCCTTTTTTCTTTGTTGTGTTGGCAGGATGTATGTTCAGTGGAGGGAGAAGGAGCATGAGGCCGCCAATGAGTTAGTGGCTGTAGATCTGAATGTTGTGGCCATGCTGACGCAGTGCGGTTTGGTGAAATTCTTTTTATGTCCATTTATGCACGCACAACCAAGGCTACTGAACGCCTTGGTTGATTACTGGCACCCTGATGCAGAGGCATTCATGCTAGAGGGGAAATCCTTGGTACCCACCACCGAGGATATTTACTTTTTTACTGGCCTCTCAAGGAGAGGGGAACCAGTCAACTTTCAGACTTTTCCTACGGGGCCGAGCAAAGTCTCGGAGCTGATAGAGGAGTATTGTGAGGCTGGGACCGATCAGAGAACTTCCTCGGTACCCGTTAGTAGGATTACCATCCTCTCCCTTCAGACTATTTTATCGCTCATTGGGCGGATTACCGGCTCAGCAGCCATGCATCAGGCTTCGCGTGCACAGATGAACTGTGCGATCCAGTGCATGAATGCACAAATTTTTGATTGGAGTACCACACTGCTAGAGTGCATGAAGAGTCAGTTGACAACTTCCAGATAGCAGACACACAGGAACTTCAGGTTTGGGACCATCCTGTGTTCATTTTTCTTCGAGAGAGTTTCGTGTTTCAGTCCTTGGCTGACAGTATGAGGACATCTGGCCACTTTCCCGGTGGTATGCAGATGGGCAGTGTTACTGCCGCGACGGGGTGGTGGAAGGACCGTAGAGGCCTTCAACGATAACTTTTTTGCTTGGCTATCACGACAGATCCCCGCTATTGAGGACTACCCATATGCGGGGATCGACTTCTCTAGAGATCCATCGATACCAGTGCCTCCTGGTGAGGAGCGAGGGGAGATGGGTAAGTCTCCACCTATATAGTTTTTTTGTTTGCATATGTAATTTTTATGTCATTTTTGATATATATATCATGTTTTTGTATACCAGAGTTTTTGATGGGTGAACGTTTCTTGCATGCAAATGTGGGACCCGTGCGACCTGCCGACTATGCACGAAACAGGCATCGCCCATGGCCAGAGGCCGCAGCTGCCGCCGCTGGAGGAGCAGCAGTAGCGGGGAACCTCCCAGTGGGAGAGGCCAAGAGGGTCCTGAGGTGAATTGAGCAGAACTTTACTGCGCTCACTCGCACAGTTCCCATGGCAGAGATAGAGGACCTGCCGCCCTCCATGCAGACTCATGTTGTGGGGGCACCTCGGACATGGGTCTGATTGTTTAGGCATTTAGCCTAGGCTGTACATGATTATAACAGGGCCCATAGGCCCTGAGCAGACTTTAGAATTTTATGTGCCATGAGCACTGATATGTATATATTTTTTGAGGGCATAAGCCCAGTGACTCATTATTGTTCCCACTTTTGAGGCGCTTGCACCCATATATATACTCTGAGTGTTTTATGATGTTTATATATGATTTTTTTATCTCTTTTTGTGTCTTATGGATTATGTGTATAAAAATGTATTTACATGTTTATGTTCATGATCTTTTTATATGTGAGCAAGATGCCAATCTAAAATGTGATTAGCTAGAGTATCTGTGATTTGATTTAAACTCCTAGGAACATGAAAATATGTGATATAATAAAGGTTGTGTTCCAAGAGACGTACCCTAAGGAATCGTCGGTGTAAAGTCGGGTCATGAACCCGGTATATTCTGTTTAGCTGTGACACAACCAGTTGAGAATCTAGATAGACTCGGAGACGAGAGATACCAAATGACAAAGCATCACGAAGCAACTCAATAACTGCACTATACTCAACAACATTATTCGTGGTGTCACCTAAGCATATACCTCCAGAAGATAACAACTGACCCTGTGGTGTAAAGATTACCCAAGCTACGGAGGCAAGCCTCCGCGTGTGTCGACTAGCGCCGTCTGCATACCAAACAAACACCTTGAACTCACTTGACATCTGCCATATTGACGAAAGATAACATCAATGACACGTCCATAACACGTTTTTAAAAGAAATGTAAAAAAGTAATAGTACAAAGACTATACATATGTTACAAAAAGTTACCCATAGTGACTGTTCTATGAGTAATACTTCTTGAGGTAGAGCCCATTTCTAGGCTCCGCTAAAGCATTCCCTTCAAAATTGACCAAATGATAAGCACCCTTTTTAAAAACCTCCTTAATAATGAAGGGTCTGAACCACATGGGTTTAAACTTTCCTGCCCCTAGGGGGTCCTTGTCTTGGTCATAAACCAGGACAAGGTCGCCCTCAGAAAAAACCCGAGGACGAATGGACCTATCATATTGACACTTGACCTTATGTTTATGAGCCTCGTTGGCGAGGGCCGCGTTGCGACGCTTTTCATCAAGCTGCTCAAGGTGTACTAACTGTTCTTCAAGTGGAGAAGTGTCTGGCAGTAACTGTACTGCCAACTTCAGAGATGGAATTTGACATTCGATGGGCAAGAATGCCTCCAGCCCGTAAACGAGTTAGAAAGGTGAGAAACTGGTTGCAGTCTTAACTGATGTTCGGTACACCCATAATGCCAAGTATAACATCAAATGCTAGTTTGACTTGGCTGAGTTGATAGTTCGCTGTAGAATCGTCTTAAGAGTTTTGTTTACAGCTTCCACCTGCCCATTGGCTTGGGGGTAGTAAGGTGATGAATGTTCTTGCCGTAACCCAAGATTTGATGTTAACTCAGACTCATTTGGTTCTGAAAGTGACTGCCATGGTCAATGACAATCTCTCTCGAGATGCCGAACCGTGCTATAATCTGGTTAAATAAGAAGAGAGTTGCAGTCTCTCCATCATCTTTAAACGTTGGCATAGCTTCGACCCACTTAGTGAAGTAGTCGATAGCTATGATGATATAGCGGTGCCCCCTTGCCGATGGGGGGTTGCATGTAGTGTAATCAATCCCCCACTTAGTGAAGGGACCAACTGTGATGACAGGAAACATAGGAGCTGGTTGTGCCCTCATCTTCCGAGAGAAGATTTGGCACGGATGGCACTTCTTGACCGACTCGATACAATCTTTGATAAGTGTGGGCCAGAAGTAACTTGCTCGTAAAAAAAATTTGGTTGTTGCCAACCCAGATAAGTGACCGCCACAGGCTCCTGCATGACAATCATTGAGCACTATGACGGCCTCCTCATGAGTGAGACAACAATGCAAGACGCAGTCTACACCTCTCCGATACAACGTATCATTGAGTATGAGATAGTTCTTAGCCTGATGGCGTATCCGCCGACGCTCGTCACGAGAAGCGGAGGTGGGGCACTTCAAAGTCTGGAGATAGATAATTATATCTCCGTACCAGGGGTCTGAAGAGTCAATCAAAAACATATCCCCCCGGATAGGTGATTCCTCAGGCACAACGTCACCTGACTCAACCGGAAGCTCCAAGATAAGTTCTGCGAAGACTAATGACTTCTTGGACTTGGATGAAACGAAGTCTACGTCAAATTCTTGGAGGATTACCATCCATCTACTGATTTTTCCACCGATAACTCGTCGTGTCAACATGTACTGGAATGGATTCACGACGGCAATGACGGTGGTCTTGCGAAATAGAACATAGTGACAGAACCATTGAACAACATGAACTGTTGCCAACACAAGTTTTTTGAGATGGGAATAATTAAGTTTCGGTCCTACGAGGCCTCGGCTCAGGTAATAGATCACGTATTCGGAAAATGAATCATCCTCCTGAACTAAAACCATGCCTATGGTTGACTCTGCGGCAGCCAGATATAATAAGAAGTCTTTTTTATAATTAGGTGGTCGTAGCAGAGGTGCGATAGTGAGGGCGTGTTTTAATGCATCGAAAGAGCGTTGAGCGGCTTCATCCCAGAAAAAGGGAACATCTTTCTTCAATAAACGCATAAAACCCTTGGTGATTTTGACATAGTTGGCAATGAAGCATCGTAAGAAGTTCGCCTTGCCTTGAAGACTTTGAAGCTGTAAGATTGTGCGTGGGGGGGGGCAAATGGATTATTGCCTCCACCTTAAGAGGATCGACCATGATCCCTGTCATTGAAACGATGAAACCTAACAAACATCCCGACGTGACGCAAAAGCTGCACTTGTTGGGATTCAAGCGAATCCTGAAGTAGCAACAACGTTCGAAGATTAGTCTGAGGTGTGTAGGATGATCCTTTCACTTGCGAGAGCGTGATGCTAAGTCATCTAGATAGGCCACGACTATATGCTTGAGGTCATGAAATGCAAAAGACATGGCCCGCTGGAAAGTGGCTCCAGCATTCTTAAGGCCAAAAGGCATCTTACGATAGGTGAATGTACCCCATGGACAAATGAAAGCCGTTTTGTGTTGGTCTTCAGGTTTGATTTGAATTTGATTATAGCTCGAAAAACCATCCATGAACGAAAAGGCTTCACAACCGGCACATTCATCAACAATCTAGTCAATGAATGGGGTTGGATAATTATCTTTTGGACATGCCTTATTCAAATCACAGAAATCGGTATAGACATGAATCGTGCCTTGTTTTTTATCGACCGGCACGGGGTTTGACACCCATTGAGTCAAATGAATAGGGTAAATGAGCCTTGCCTTGAGAAATTTCTCAACCTCAGTCTTAATGGATGCTACTTTCCTAGGATTATTTGGACGAAGTTTTTGTCGAACAGGCTTAGCATCAGGATACGTTGTGATTTCATGTTCAACTATTTTCGGATCGATGCCTGGCATTTCCTCATAAGACCAGGCAAAAACGTCGCGAAATTCTTTGAAAAGATCCGTGTAAATTTGAATCTCTTCGGGGGAGAAATCTGCTCCGACGAAGACATTCTCCACGATGCTAGGGTTTCGGGAGATGTTGATAGGTATAGTTTCAGCGATAGTTGCCATATTGCCCTCAGCATAAATTTCCTATGTAGCTAAGAGGTTAATAGGACATGGCTGATCTCCCGTCATGGTGATAGTGAATTCTCCTGCCTCGATTCGACTTAACTCTGGGAGGAAATATGATCTGTGATGCAGATCTTCCCAAGGTCTGTCTGGACTAGTCATTGCTTCAATTATAGCTTCCTCAGAAGGCAAGACTAAGTCGAACGAATCGGTGTTTGCGATAGAACCCTGAGCCTAGATAGGCTCTAGAAGTGGATCCAACTCTTGTGCGGGAATCGGATCATGGTTAGATGAAGCTTGCTGGACTAAAGATTACGCTACTTCAATGGTCGACAAGGTCATGGACATGCCGGAGTGCCCTGTCGCATCCATCATGGCTGATGGGGAAGGAAGAATCCATGGATCCTGAAAGTAAGTCGTGTGGAACGATGAAACATGAAAAATATCAGCCTTGTGGTGGTTCGATATAAACTTGACATTGTCATGAGGAGGTGGGTAATCGAAAGTACCCATCAAATATGGGCACAAACCAACTCCTACGTTAACAACACCAGCTTGAGGATTATCAATCATGGGAACCGTGGATGCCCCCAAAGCTAGGTCAGGCCTAGAGAAGGACAATTGATCGATGGTCACTATCTAGCCTTCGTGTGGAAACAACAAGACTCGAAAAATTGTAGCGACCACAGCTTGCATAGCATAAGTCCAACTCCAACCTAACAAGAGGTTATAGTTGAGGGGAGCATCGACTACCTCTACTTCAACGCACACGGTCTTCCCTCCTAACTTCACAGGGAAAGAAGGAACGATGCCATGTGGTTGGAAAGAACGACCGTCGAACGCAGTGAGGAGAGTAGGTGATGGAAACAAAGAGGGCTAGCCAATGTCCTTCCAACATGCTAACGACATAACGCACGTTGAGACACCCTCGTCAACTACCGTGCGAAAGATATTGCGTGTAAAAGTTTTCGTGGGATGAGCCACTACTATCTGAAATGCTACGTGGTAAGGCAGACGAGGTTTTAAGTCAGTTGTATCTAGCACAATGGTACCCGGGTTACAAGTCTCTGTAGAGCCTAAAGTAGTTAACAAGGATTTCCTCTGAGCAGGGCAACTTTGGAGGACCTCCAAAGAAAACATATCACAAGGGGTTTGTGATAAATATTCCACCACAGAGTAATTCTGGGCGGCCCTTGCATTTGGGTTGTGAGAAGATTTCTTAAATTCACCTTTTGGGATGTGTGTCATTGTTTCACCCAACGTCTTCTCGATCTGTAGAGGAAGAGATGGGATCTCAGCTTCTTTACGCTTCTCAGAGGCGCTTGTTTTACTATAGTCGTGTGCTCTAGTCGTTATTAAGGTATCACCCCTAACCATATATACGTTCGCGGCAGAGGAATTGTTTGGAGGAGGGCAGGTTTCTTGGCTGCCCCCTTCAGCACTTGTAGAGGCTTGAGTTAATTTTTTCCCATGTTGAAAGGGATTAGTCAACATGGCTTGTTGTTGCTGTGTGACAAACTTTTGGGCCTCTACAAGTCGAGGACAAAGATGGGTTGGGTGGTCTTCCACACATAAGTTGCACAGATACCTCGCCTTCCGTTTTTCTGTGGTGCCCTCACCATCATTATTAGTGGGTTTTTTCTCCCCCTTACCCTTCTTTCATTTTTTTTTCTTCCCTTCAGGCTGCTGGGTGGCCTTTGGTTTATTCGTCTACACAGAGTGTACTTCCGAAGTTTGGGTAGGAGGAGCAGCCAAAGCAATAGTCTGGCTGTCCGCTGAGTGTTTTATAGATAACTGTTGCAATTTATTTGTCAATTGTTCAGCGGGCTTGGTTTGTGCTGAACCAACAATATCGTCGGCATGCGGTCTAGCTCTCTATCTAGTTTTATCCAGTATTGATCGTGGAGCATCCGGAAGGATGTTGTATAATAAACCAGACTGAGAATAGATAAGGTCAAACTGTTGATCCCTCATGATGGCATCTTCTTCGGAGAAAACTCCTGAAGTCGCGACGTCTTTGGATAATTGTGGGACTAAAGACTTAAGGAACCACTCAAGCAGGAATGCTGGTGGGACTGGTACTTTGATTAGACTCTTTCGACGTCTCCACTCTCGGATATGATCAGAGATATGGTCTGCTGTCATCTGTTTGAAATTGGTTAGCAACTCTGTGTCGGTGTCGTATCTCACAAGTAACTGGAAATGGTTAAGGAAGGCCATCTCCAGTTCGCCAAAAGAAGAGTATCGTGAGCGATCAAGCTCTATGTACCATTTCGTGGCACTCCTGATAAGAGTGCATTGAAACAATCACAACTAGATAGAGTCATCTTTCAATGAGTTAGATGAACACCAAAGATGGAAAGTAGTCACGTGATCACCTGGATCTTTGTTAGGCTTGTCCTCAAACTTTGGAATGTCCGAAGGAAACTTTGTTGGCATAGGAGGCCAACGTGGATCGTGACAGATAGGATCATTTAACAACCTTGTCAAATCTGGCAAGTGTAACGTCGCCAGGAATGGTAGTTTGGGTTGCTGCTGATAGCCTGGGAAAAAGGGTCCTAGAGTTTGATTGGCACCAGGTTGCCAGGAAAAGTTTGGCTGCTGGCCCGGATTCTGGTAGAAACCATGACCCTGACCAGCATAAGGATTTTGCATCTGTGGAGACATCATTGGCTGATTCCCCATAAAGAACATAGGATGTTGGGCATTCATCATGTTTGATGGACTTTGGGAAGTATTACCCCATGCCGATCCCGCTGGGAGAGGCATGGAAGTCTGTTCGAGGTTCCATTGACTGTGGAAAGAATTACCCCATAACGACATTCCAGAGGAGGGAACAGATCCTTGTCTTGAGTTCCAAGGTCCTGCTATATGTGCCCCCGGTGCAGGAATAGTACCCTGTGCCAGAGCAGAGTGTCCAAAGATGGGAGTGCCCCCAGATGGGAAAGCAGTGGATGCAAAAGTGTTGTTACCAAACGTCTCATTCCAAACAAACGGTGATGAACCTACCGACAGAGTTTGAGCAGGTGTTCCTTGACTCCCAGCTCCAAATGAACTCGTGTGTGTAGGCTGCCCGACGGACTGCTGATGCAGACCACCAGGCGAAGGGGACGAAGGAGAGATATGACCTCCAGCATAAGGAAAAGAAATAAAAGGGACAGGAATTCCCCCAAGTTGGCCTTGCAGAGGAGCATTAGAGCTCCCTGCCCCCAGACCCAAAGTCTGTAAAGTGGAGTAAGTGAGTGCAGGACTTGTACCTGAACTAGGCATACCGTATGAGAACGGAGGGCCTGTCGCACTAGGTGTGAAGGGAGGTGTGGTTGTCGCGATAGATGGGGTCGGTCCACAGTGTGACGTAGTTGCAGCCGAGACCATAGTGGCTTGGACCGACGACGACAAGTTAGGATATGCTTCTCCTGTGGTAGCAATGGTGGTGGGAATGGAAGAATTCCCAGAAGAAGTAACAGTATTTGGTTCCATAACTGTGTGAGGCACTGATAGGCGTTCGTAAAATTGGATTGGTAAAATGACCGATGGCCAAGTATCAGTGGTTGGGGTTTCAACCGAGCCAATATTGGAGGTTGATTCCTCCGGGAGTTGTTTGGGCCCAATGGTTTGAAACCCGATTGCTTCGAAAGACCCTTGTTGGTCTAGCTTCTGCCTCAATGGTGGCGGGGGTGGCTCCAGTATAACCGGTGGCAGGCCCTGAAGCCTTCGTGACCGGCGGAGCTCGGGCTCCTCAACTGTGTGAGAAGATCCAAGACACGCTAAGGTATTCTACATGTTCAAACAGTAACACACACTAAAAAAGAAGCCCCTAAGAGATAAGACAAGCAAACACTAAAATAGTTGGAAGAACAGTTACAACAACCAACACTAGAGCAACTTACCGGTGCAAGTGCAACTCGAAAACGGAAGCACCCTCTGGGTATACTCTGCAAAGCATGGCCCGATGTCTGTCCTAGGTACCGTGGTATACCCTTGCAGTCACCTGTGTATGTCCCTAAAAAAGATTGGCAACTAGTTTTCCAGCACGTGAACAGTCACCAGGCGGGTACAGTCGATAGTCGGGTAGACCACAATGAGTAGGGTATCAAGCCCGAAACCTGTCAAGGGTATTGAGAGAAAATGGTCTGGAAGACAACTGAGGACCTTGAATGGATTCGAGATCCACGAAGCCCCGTGGAAAATGAAAATGACGGAATCCCTCAACAAATCCTCGATATGTGTTCTCCACTACGCTTGGTCCAGCTTTGGAGGGGTTATCTCCGCTACCTTTCCTCATGCAACCTCGTGTTTAGCCCCTATGTTAGAGGGGGGTCTCGGATAAATTCTACGTAACTGGACTTCTGCACTCCCTATCACAGACTCCAATGTGTGGTTTTGAGTGTCCTTGGAGAGTTTACTCTCCAACCTATTCCAAGGCCCTAGTCTTGAGCTAGTATATGAACCCTACAAACAAAAGGTCTAATAGATTTTAAATTAGTGTTGATTTTATGGGATTTTTACGTCATGAGGTATGAAGGTGAAACTGATGATGTGTAAAGACTCAAAGCAAAAACAAATGAAAAATGCTAGAAACAAAAGACTTTTACTAAATGCAAAAATCAACAACTTTTCACCAAGAAAGACTTCTTTTTATTTTCAATTTTTCTAAGATTTCATGCAGCAAACATAAAGGAATTTCACTCAACTACGAGATACTTATGCTCTAAATGCACTGCAACACTTATGAACAAAAGAATTCTCCCTATCTATTGATGTAGAAACAAAATCTTCAAACAAAGAAGAAAATGAAAAAAGAGATATATATATATATATTTTATTTAAGTGCTAAATGAAGCAACAAAAGGGAAAATGCCGACAAGCACAAAACCAAGAAAACAAAACAGAATTATGGCTTAAAGTGCAGATCGCAAAGAATCAGAGAAAAGATACCCCATGGCAATCAAGAAAGCACCGACTCTTACGCTTGTCTAAAAACCATAAAACAAAATATTTATTTTTTATTTTTTCTATCAAAAACAAAAACAAGAAAAAACAGGCTAAGGGTAAGAGGCCCTAACCTACTGACTGTGCAACCCTAGACTCCAACCCCTGAGAGGGACACTTCTCACCATAGGAGAGGATGACTGCCCCACCCTGATTGAAAAGTAACCTGTCAAGCCCGCTACTGTCACTGAAACAGCACGTGTGCAAACGCGTGCTGAGATATAATAGAGCATGGGTACCCACGGGATGCACTTGCACATGCCGCGTGTATGTATAAATTCCAAGGCAAAACTAAACACAGGTAGCCCAGACCTGGAAGAGACCTCTGGTATTGACAACCAAGTTCTCTTGAAGGCTTGGATGCTTCTTCTTTAACAGAAAAGAAAAATAATTGCAAAGAATAACAAAACGCAATAAAGAAAGCTGAGACAAGACTATGAACCAGCAAGACTCAGATAGGATCTAGAAAGCCCCCTAAGAATGTATAATTCTGACAGGGAAGAGGAGGATCGCCTCTCAAGCTCTCTAAATCCTACATGCTACTGAAACCTCTACAGCTAGCGTTCACACGCAGGCTATAGAAGGTTAGGGCGCGGGTTACATGCGTGCAGGCCTTCTGCAGGCCGCGTGTACCTCTGTGTGTCCCGATAATGACCGTCAAGCAACAATCAAGGAAAAAACTGGTATAAAGAACCAGGTTCCTTGCTAGCTCTGACCTAACAGAAAACTGACAAACAAAGAAACAAAAAATCTAATCCTTTAAACTACCCAAAAACTTAACTAAATCCGGAAACCCTAAAGAGTATACCCTACGGACTAGCAAACTAGGGTCTGATTTGCATGCAGATTTTGACCTTAAAGAAATGACCTTTTAACCTACCACCCAAAACTTAAGCCCCTCTTTCAAGACACATGCATGGAAATGAACTACTAACCTTTTTACTGATGTTTGGTGGAGATCCTCCGTTGCGCTTTTCCTGCTTACTTGCACTGCTCCTTCCAAAGTTCACCTGCAATCAAGATGAAACACTACGCATGCATGCTATTTTTCTACTAGAGGGTTAGAAATTAAGCGTAAATTGCACAAATCATAAATAACTCATGCATTGGGATGGGAAAAGTATTCTTTTATTATTTTCAAAATGAATCAACTTACAATCAAAGTCGAGATCGGCCACCGCTCCTTGATCCTGATCTTGGGCTCCTCCTCTTCTTTGTCCTCCAACTGCTTTGCATTAATTCTCCTTAGGCTTGAGGAAAGGATAAAGGGTTGGGACAAATGGATTTGGCAAATGGGTAGAGTTTCTTCGCTATAATTTTCCTCCTCCAAATATTACCCCTACCCCTTCTTTTATAGGCTAGAAGGAGCTAGGGTTTTGGACGAACCCTCAACCATGCATGGCCGGGAGTTTCAGTTAACTGACCCATAGCTTTTTGTCCCGTCGGAAACTTTCCTGTTTTTGTGCTTTG
This sequence comes from Picea engelmannii, assembly GCA_009831015.1. Lineage (NCBI taxonomy): Eukaryota > Viridiplantae > Streptophyta > Pinopsida > Pinales > Pinaceae > Picea > Picea engelmannii. Next base: position 163,845 of record ML779053.1, read on the forward strand.
TTAGGTAAACACGGGCTGTAGTAGGCCTTCCAGCGTTCCAACGCATGCAGTAGTAGGCCTGCCAGCGTTCCAATGCGTGCAGTAGTGGGTTAGGGCGCATGTACCTTCTCCCAAGAGGATTTTTAAAGAGGTTTTTCAGCAAATGTTTTGGCAATGAAGGGATATGAGTTGGCCTGATGCCAGGTAAGCATGTGTGGTGCAATTTAGGGTTATAACAAAGTCTCCTTTTACATTCAATGATGATATTTTCTTCTCCAGTTAAGAATAAGTCATCCAAATATAGCAGTAAGATTACTGGCTCATTATTCATAATTTTGAAGTAGAGATTTGAGTCTGCTTTACTCTTGGTAAAGCCTAATCTTGTCAAGAAACTGTCTATATGACCATACCAAGCTCTAGGATATTTCTTCAATCCATATAAGGCTTTCTTCAATATGAAGACATGAGACTTCCTGTCTTCAACCTCAAATCCTTGAGGTTTCTCTATATACACTTCCTCTTCGATGACACCATTCAGGAAAGCTATCTTCACATCCATCTGGTGCAGCTTCCACTTCATCTTAGCTGTAAGAGCTATCATGGTCCTGATCGAAGTGTATCTGGCTACAGGAGCGAATGTCTCTTCATAGTCAATGCCTTTCTTCTGGGAAAAACCACGAACGACAAATCTTGCTTTATACTTCTCAATACTTCCATCAATAACATGTTTTATTTTTAAGAGCCATCTGGAAAATACCACATCTTTATCCTTCGGTCTGGGAACTATTTCCCATACTTCATTCTTCATTATGGATTGGTATTCCTCTATCATGGCATCTGCCCATTCTTTCCTCTGAATGGCTTCTTCAAAATAGGTAGGCTCCTCTTCTAGGAGATCACACATCAAAGCCATATAACTGGAGAATGGATTTGGTATTTTCACCTGTCTCATGGTTCCTTGGGGAACATAGTACTTCTCTCCATCTTGAATAAACTCTCTAGCCCAAGCTAGATTTCTTTTATGGAGGATCATCATCTGAGGAGGTTATTGTACTTCTACTATATCATGGTCTTCTAGAAGTTCCTCATTAGGGGAAGTTACAACTTCCCTCACTGATTTTGTAGCTCTAGGAACCTCCCTTATTGTAGTATTGGGGATTATGGGTTCCTCTTCACATACCTCTTCAAGCCGACATATTTTAGATTTCTTAAGCACTGCATCTTCATCAAAGGTCACATCCCTTCTGATCTCAATGTGATGTTGACCTGGTATATAGATTCTCAAGGCCTTGCAGACCTCATAGTATCCCACAAATATTCCCTTCTTTCCTGAAGGGTCCAACTTGTTTCTCTTTTCTTTAGGTATATGAATAAACACTAGACAACCAAATATTTTGAGATGGCTTACCTCTGGCTTCTTTCTGGTGAACATCTCTTCCGGTGTCTTGAGCCCAAGTGCACTATGGGATAATCGGTTCTGCACATAAATAACTACCATTGTTGCTTCTACCCATAAGCACATAGGAAGATCTTGATCATGATTCATAGTCTTCACAACTTCTAGTATGGTTCTGTTCTTGCATTCATCTACACCATTTTGTTGAGGATTATAGGGAGTAGTGAGTTCCCTCTTGATTCCAATATCTTTGCAGAAGTTCACAAACTCTTTTGAGGTATATTCTCCTCCATTATCTAACTTGAGTATCTTGATCTTTCTTTCAGAAAGGTTCTCTATCAAGGCTTTGAATTCCTTGAACTTACTGAACACTTCATCTTTAGTTTTCAAGAAATATATCCAGGTTTTAAGAGAGTAATCATCAATGAATGATACATAATATACATACCCTCTAATGGAGGATGATGGCTTTGAGCCACACACATATGAATGGATGAGTTCTAGGACTCCTTATGTCTTGTTGTCCTGCTTCGGAAAAGGGTTCTTGATATTCTTCCTTTGTGCACATCCATTGCAAATGCCTTTATGGTCACCTTTGCTTTCTAGTAAACCTGTGACTGCTTTGCATATGTAGGGTAGCGCCTTGTAGTTGATGTGGGCTAATATTCTATGCCAAAGTTCACATGAGTTTTCAATGGCATGGGTCATAGCAGCCTCTGAGTGACCCTTTAATTTATACAAGCCATTTTCTTCATTGCCAATGATGATTGCTTAATTTAAGGTTTCTCCCTTAGCCCACATAAGAACTTCTCCATCTATGAAGGAAACTCTGAAGCCTTTCTTCTCTAAAGATGAAATGGAGAGTAGGTTCTTCTTCAAGCCTGGTACATATAGTACGTCCTTCATTTTTAGTGAATTCCCTGAATTCAGTTTATGGTTTGATTCTCCCACTCCCTTGATGGGGTACTAATAATCATCACCAAGTGTCACTTTCTGAGAAAACTTATTTTTTGAGATACAAGAGAGAATATTTCTTTGTCCCGTCATGTGCTTGGATGCACCACTATCAATGAGCCAAGTGTCCTCTCCAGGTGTTACAGATCCTGAGAGGGCTGAGATCAACACGTGGTCTTTGATCTCCTCTCTCATCATCTTTGTGGGTGGATCTTCATCTTCGGCTACATGGGCATGAAGCCTCTTTTGTTTTCTCTTGTATTCTTCTCATCTGTCTAGATAAAAATTCACAATGTGTCCCATCTTTTCACAATGATAGCATTGTACAGATGAGTAGTCTCTTTCCTTTTGTTGTCCTGTCTTCTGAAATCTCCTTGGATGAGATTTTTTATGATTGAATTTATTTGATTGTTGAGGCTCTTTATGAGTCTCCTTATGGAAGTAGGGTTTCTTCCTTCCTCCTTTGGTGTGGGTAGCTAGGGCTTGATCATCATCCCTTGCTAGTAACGCTTCCTGATTTGTTACTCTTGTTTCTTCTTGGATGCATTCTTCCCATAGGTTGTCAAACTTCAGTTTCTCCTTTCTTGCACATATCGTCTGGATGAAAGCATCCCAAGGTCTTGTGAGACCATTTAGGGTTGTCATTATGAGTTCATCTTCATCTATGGTATCTCCAATAGCTTCTAGTTGTTCTTTGAATTCTGAGATTCTGGAGAAGTATTCTTGAATCACTTCTCCTTTCTGCATCCTTGTATTCTTCAATTGAGTTCTAAGATTCATCTTCCAGTTTATGTTCTTTCCTTCATATAGTCTGGTCAAGGCATCAAAAATTTATTTTGGGGTCTTCTTAGATGACACATAAGGGATTAGATGATCTTTGATTGAATCTGCAATGATTCTTTTGGTCCTTATTGTGTCCTTTTGATGCTTTGCCTTTTCTACAACATCTTCGGGTTCCGGTAATTCTTCCTTGATGAATCTTGCTAGGTCATTCTCTTCAAGAATGAGGCCAATCCTATAATTCTAGGAATGGAAGTTTTCCACTCCTTCTAACTTGTCAACAAGCTTAATGCTTGCAGACATCTCTACCTGGAGCTAGGAAAATGACCGAAAAATGAAAGTTCTCATAATCAAAAACTGAACTTACCAGGAGATGCACTTAGCTGAGGCAAGCTGTCTGGTGTGTTTAGATCTGAGAAAATCCAATTTTTTCCCCTTCAAATCTGATCTGCGGATTTTTGGACTGGTGCTTCTGGTACCTCTGGTACTTTGGTACTTCTGGTACTTCTGGTATTGGTTTTCTGGTACTTCTGGTACTTTTTGAAACTAGGGTTTCACTTTCTGGGAGATCCAACCACTGAAAAGGTGTGATAATTATGCCAAATTTATCCTTAGGGGAGGGCACAAGTTTCTAGATAGTTTTAGGTCTGAAAAGGTTCACTTTTAAAAAACCCTAATTTGCAGGTATGACAATAGTGACATTTTTCTCTTGCGAAAGATGCTTCCTTCATCTTGGCTCTCAAACCATGTTAATTTTTAAGCCATTATTATAGATGTTTTCATTTCATTAGATAACAATAGCATAATCCAAGATCACTGAGAAATACACAATCACAAGAGACACAACATTTATCCTGGGAAACTCTCTAGGGGAAGAAAACCCAGCAAAACTTCCTTAATATAGATAGCCAATACAATGCCAAGAGATCTCTATGCTAAAACAGAAAGTCCTCTCCAAGATATGCGCCACTCTCTCTCTCCTTTGTCGATAACATATCATAACTTATCTCTCAAATTGAGCAAGTTGTTGTGTCTAAGTGAGGCACTAGCCTCCTTTATTTATACAAGTCTGGTTTGTGTGAAGTGTCTCTTCACTGGTAGGGCCGAATTATTAAACTGGGTGGGTAAACCCGCCTTTATTATATTTCTAGGTCTCTTTATTAACTGTTGGGGCCGACTTCTTATTCTGCCTATTATAATTGTCTTTTGACCAATCTTCAAAAGGGTATTTGGTCCTATTACAATAACCGACATGATCAATCCACAATGGGGATTGATCCTATGAATAATATATCAATAATAATAAGAATACTCTTTGCAGTTACAATATTTCAACAGCTTAATTAAGGATAATTCACATGTTATCACACAGATTGTAGTTTGGGAAAATCCCAACCCAAGAAACAAGTGTGAGACACAATTGGGAACACCTGTCACTGTCACCTCAATAGATATCCCCCTCATTTTAGTAATGCACAAGTCCAACACAAGGGAGGCTTCGTGGGTGAACCTAGGGGTATTTCAAGAGACAAGCCAAGGAGAAGAATGAAGCACCCCTATAGGTCACAAATAAATGTTATGCGAGCTTGATGGAGGTGAAGTATTAGTCGAGCAAAGGTTACCAATGGGGAGTACCTACAAAACCAATGTTAGAAAACTGAAACCAATACCAAATATGATAAAATTATCCCTAGAACATGAGGGGAATCAACAAGAACCCTTGTTATCCAAAAATTTCATAATACAATAGTAATATATCAATAATGAGATAGTTTATAGCAACTACAATTATATCATCTAATTCAACATATGAAATTGGATCAATGAACACACAACTTAGAGATAACGGTCCAATGCTTAGAACAATGAATTAGATGATAATAGGAGGTTTTAAAAGTAAGTTATCAACAATATTTATGAAATCCTAATGGTTGTAGCTTACTTTTTCTATAGTAGCAATATTTAACCATGGAAATCAACAAGTAAATGGCTCAAAATGAAGCTTAAGAAAAACACCTTCAATTCCAATGATCAAACAATGATTTCCTTGGTTAAATTGCAAGTAAAATGAAAGATAACATCAATTATATCAACCCTAATGGATCTAGAAAATAGTTTATAACAACAATTTAATCATTTGGATAGTTATAACACCCTTAGCATAGAAGAGAGACAATAGCATGTAGAATCAAGCTCTATTGTTAGAAGTTTCAAACCACTAAATTTCATGTTTATCAATGAAATATTTTACAATATCCAATGCAACTAGTGTCTTGCCTATTGGGTTATGGAGTCTCTTTCTTGGTCACAACCAAAGTTAAACTAGGGTTTTATGATCTTCTAGGTGTATAAACCCTCTTAATCCCTAGAGAAGATAAACCATAGCAAGGTTTTTATACAAGGGTGTAAACCCTCTTACTCCTTGTAGCTTTCCCTGAGCCCTTTCAATGAAAATAAAAAATATTTCCTTTATGGAGGGTGTATTCCCTTATACTCCTCCTAGGGTTTAATAAAATAACCTTGAATTCAAGAAGAAACACACAAAATGCAAAAATTCCTTATCTGATCCAACAATTAGCAAGAACAACCCTTACTTATCAAAGAGAATCCAATGATTTTCCAAGAAAACTCATCCAAGATAAGTGTGTAGTCTTTATTGCACCATAAGGCAAGTGTTGCATCCATTTTCACAAGAAAATAAGAGGCCGAAATTTCAGTCCAAGAGAGCTATCTCTCAAGTGATGAGTTATGATTTGTGACAAATGATTTGCCTCATATTTATATGAGGAAAACCCAGTTTATACTTTACAATTAAATCCATGATTTTAGGCTAAAACCTAAGTTGCAAAGCTAAATTAGCATATTGATTTGTCTTTTTCCCACATAGTATTACAAAATGACCAAAAATAACAAAATTATGGGACATAAACCCATAAAACCTCTCTCCAAGGTGGCATGTTTCGAGTAAATTAATTAACTTAATTGTTGATCATTAAATCATCAATACATGGGAATAAGCTTAGAGGTGACAACACTGTATGTGCAAGAATTAGGACTAGCATGAATATCTAATCTATGAAAAAGAACATGAAATTACACTTTCAAATAATAAGAAACTTGTTCATTGGGCAACCAAACAAGAAAATATCCTTCTGGCATAGGCTACAATATTTCACTCAAGAAATTCTTGAGCATCATGTAATCTCTTTCCCACCTTCAAGTGAAACTATTCTTATGATTGCAAAAACAAACCAAGGCATGTAAAGCATTCAAAATCTAATAGATGTGCTAGCTAATCCAATAGTATCAAGGCTTCTCCAATGGCACCAATCCCAATCTTTCACCTACTCAATGGTCAAGATTTCAAGGGATTTGAAAGAGAAACCTCACTCATGAACTATAGGCTGCAACTAAATGAATAAAAGCTACAGGAAGTAATCTAACATTTAATTAATTACATCTATCTACAATTTGCAAAGAAAGGAAATCATACTTATATTAATCTAATGCTAATGAACTAAATTGAAACATTGGCCAAGTTGAGGGGACCTCCCAGCTGGATTCCTGCTACAAGATAATTGGAGCACTAAAGATTGATCATGCTCACATAAATCCCCCTCCAAACAACATCTTGATTTCTCTCTTATTAATGCAGAAAATTCAATAATACAAGTTTTAAAGAAAAAAGTAATGATTTGGTAGTTTCTCCCTCATTTCTTACAATGAGTGCATACTTATATAAAAAAATAAATGAGAATGATAAGATCCAACCCCCCAAACCTAGAAATAACAATTCTAATTCAATATGAGTTTTACAATTTGGGAAAATTCGGCCGCAACAGAAAATATGGACAAACCCAGATTAGAGAATTTGCCTTATCTCTTAAACCATTTCAAATCTTGGAAATCAGCCTGTGTGGAAACCGATTTTTCCATTAGTATCGAGTGCTAAATTCATATTCTCCAATAGTATCAAGGCTTCTCTAATGGTCGATTTCAACATCTAATAGATGTGTTAGTTGAGCCAATAGTATCAAGTCTTCTCCAACGATTGATAGTATCAACTGCTAAATTCATCTTCCCAAGTGAAGCAATAATCTTCCAAGGTCTCCAATGAGTGGGGTGTTGCATCCAACCAATGGGATTTCAAGCCCCTATGGAGGTCCAATTGGCTTAGTTCCTCCATGAAAAACATTCACTAGGAAAGGTCCTGCAAAGATAAACAAGTACACCCTTCAAGGATCCACAAGTCACATGTATCATGCAAAGTAAGCCACATTTAATAAAATACCCACCCAAACATGTCAATTAAAACCCCCCTTTTAAAACTAAACAAATTCTCAAAGACCTTATAAACTTTTCCAAATTTAGGTATGGGAGGGTTCTCATGGTGCCCTATTGGGTAGGCCAATCCCCAAGTCAAGGAATGTTTCGCAAGAAGACCCTCTCTAGGTCATGTAGTGAATGTGACGTGGATGAGGGTATGAATTTTGGGCATGGGGTTCTTGACATATCAAGGGATCATATTGTCTCATTTATGAGTGCCTTTGTGGAGGGTGTGTTGCATCCTTCATTTGCAATGCAACATTTTTCCAAGCCCTCTATTTACCTTTCATTTATTTTGGTCTGAACATTGAGTGTTATGCTCAATGTAAAGTAAAGAACACCATAATTCCACTTGAAGTTTGGAACACATTGAGTGTCATATGCATTGTAAATTAAAATACACTGCAAATGCATTACCCCATCAAGCATGCCATTTATCAATTATTTGTTTTTTTTAAAAGCCCTTCATTTTTAGCGAGAAGAGTTTCACTTTTCTCAAGAACTTAGGGAGAGAATCTATAAGGATGATTTGTGTCTCTTAAATTTTGTTAGCTACAACACCTCTGGGCCTTTATCCCCTTGTTCCTATGAAATGAGGTATAATCCCTTCTTTGGGTCAATGAACACAAAACCCCAAAAGATGAGGAAACATAAGGGAAGAGGTGTGGAAAGTGGTAACAAATCAACGGGAATGGTTTGATGACCCTTCAAGGAGACCCCTAGTAGAGACCCTTTCCCTGAGGGTGACCCACTTACTAAGAAACCATGTCAGCCACCAAGGTGAAATTAGGAAAAAGGTATAATTTGCAAGAAAAATTTTTCATAATCAAGAAAGGACCCTTTGCAACATGTTAAAATGCTTCAATTATTAAAGTGACACTTACCATGAGACCAGACTTGTTACCTCATGAAGCAAGGCATTTTCTCCTTTCTGGTCCATGCTAGTGTGGTGGACACTACTATGTAGTTGATGATGAATGATGATGTATGGTGAATAGGAGGGGATTTTTCTACTCAATGTGGATTCAGTTGGTCATCTATTGGTCATCTAGCTCTCAACATTCCATGTCTTCTACATGTGGTCCTTGCGACATCATATCCTTAGTTACCCCTAGGTTGGGGGGGTAACATTTGTCGCCTACATAGGGATGTGTGCTCATCGTAGAGTGCATGAGAACCTCAACATATTCTGGTAATACATGTGCCTACACATACTCAATGAAGATATTATATCATCAAAGAATGGATTGATCACCCTTTATTCATATAATAAAAAATTCCAAACTTCCAAAATTGACAACTATTCTTTAAAAATAATTTTTTTCATTTTTCAAAAACATTTAAATAACATGTAATACTATTCAAGAAAATGTGTCACAACATGAATGCAAGAAAGAAATATGTAAATCAAATCATGAAAGAAAATGAAAATACACTACGATGAACACACAAATGTAATGAAAGACGTCAAATGGCCTACCTACTTACATGGGGCCCAAGGCCCATTGAAACCAAGTCTCATAAACATAGGGTTGAAGGATAGACCCATCAATTGTTAATGGCATATTCCTCCCATCCATGGAAGATAAATAATAAGTACACTTCTCAGACTTATTCTTGATGACATAAGGGCCAAGCCACATAATTTCACTCTTATTGGCATACTTCATCTTTCCCTTCTTTTTATCTCACATGAGTGCAAGGATGAAGGACTCAACATATGGTATATCTTCAATGTAAGACTATGTGGGAGTATCTACATTTACTACATTCTTAATAGTTTGTTCTAGCTCTTGATCCTTCTTCCCCTCATCCTTATTTAGTATCTTGATGGGTCCTAGATATTTTCCCTGATACTTTGCAAGATTCTCCTTATACTCATCTATCTTCGGTAATAGAGTATCAATGCAATCCTCTTATGAAAAAGGTGAATCCCAAGGATATTATTCGATAACCTGAGGAGCCACATCATATTCACAATCATTCCAATATTCAGGTCTCTTGGATCAACCACATGATTCTTTGCGACATGTCGGCTATATGTAATATCAAATGTCCCATCTCCCATAGGGATACGTGCATGGGTGAGACCCATACTGAGAAAACCACCAATGGTGATGCACCAAGTTCTTGATAGGATGACCCAAGAATTCGATACACCAATCACAACCACATTCATATTGATTTTGATGTGTGGGAATGTATCCAAGTAAAATTTTACATCTTCTATGAGACCATAAACCTTGACTTTCTTTGAATCTGTTATAACCCTATATTTCATAAGATCACCTGGTGATTAGAATTTCTTCCTCTAGTCATATTGTGTTGTAAATAATATTTTATGATGCAAATGATTTACAAAAGAAAAGAAAAGAAAAAGGAAGTATAAAAAATAAAAATAAAAATGAAAAGAGGATATAAAAAAAGAAGAAAAAGAGAAAATATAAAACCCCATGAAATAAGCTTGGTTTGATTCATATTGTATAATCATGATCAAATATTTTAAATTTATGTTGATAGGTTAGTGAATAAATTTGGTCAAAAAGTCTAATATTGGCCTAATTAGTTTGGTTAGTGAATAAATTAATCCAACAGTCTAAGTTGGATTAATGTGGTAGTCAAATTAGGCTAGGAGTTAGGTTAGTGTTGTCTATTTCAATAAAAAATTGCAAAATATTGTTAAAAATACCTTTATTTGAGTTAATTTGGTGTTTTTAGCCTAAGAAGTGACAACTTGGTGAAAAATAAGGAAGGGGGAAGCTTAACGCTACCCACAATATGTTTTTATCCTAAGTTCTAGCGAGGACATGACCTTTTGTTGTTATGCGACTAAAGGGTTCACATTTTTCATCGACGAATCAAGCAACACTCAGATCAATGACCGACAGTGTTTTTCAAACCCCCCAGCCTTTCTGCCTTTAACGGTGGGGGGGGGGGGGGGGGGG
>ML779053.1:174274-221346 GCA_009831015.1 Picea engelmannii
TCCACTTACCACCTACCCCCCATCCGAGATCCTACCTAAACCACTCATCCAATACCTCCCACCTCACTTTTCCACCATACCCCACTAAACCCTATCACACGTCACACCCACCATACCCATTGGCCAATCAATGTTATCCCTCGTGACCGTTATTCATCTAGTCACCACCTGCACCATAAAAGACAACTCCCTGCACCGTTTAACCCCATTTCTTCACCATTTCCATACTATTTACCGATCCATACATTGTTGACATCGCGCCAAATCTATCATTCAAGCTAATCATCACCAAGACACACCATCGATAGGTGCCATTAATCTGGATAACTACAATCATCATTTTTTCTCCTTCATATCTTTGTTAGATATGGAGCCCAAAACTAAACCCGATGAAACTTGCAAAAATCTGTTTCTTCTTCCTCCTATCGACCTGGACCGCATTCCCCTGGCTGGAAAAGACTACATAATTACAAAGCCGAAGTGTGAATTCAATTTTTTTGAATTACACTTCTGGCTAAAATACATTTTCTTGGATCAAGTGATGAAATTGGACTCTAGGAGTCCAATTTACCCTTATACATGTTTCCCCAGACCTTTCATTTCCCATAATTCTCCCTTAAGTGTCAATCCCATTATCTTCCCAGCCTAAGGGCCATCGTATCATCCTCTGGTGAAACCCTGTTCACTATTACCCATGAATCAATAAACCGGATGTTACAGATCCCCATAATTGATTATGCCAACCCTTTATCCATCAAAATCCTAAATGATCTCTATCATAAACTCTCCGTCCCCCAAAGAGCTAAAATCTTTGAAATATTTCTACCAGAAGATGCGTAGTTGCCTAATAAAATCCCTCCCTATCCGTCTTCCATTTTCCCAGTCAGGGAAAATCGAGTTATTTCCACCCTCTGCTACTTACTAGGATAGTTTTTTGATGAATGGGTAGATGAACCTATCTTGGGTTTTCTATGCATTTTCTCCACAGAGGAGAAAGCTACAGTCCAGTTTGATTTCGGTCAGTTTTTGGCTAAGAACATACATGAACAATTTTTCAAATTACCAACAGAAGGAATGTTCAGGTATTCCTCAGTGCTGGTGTACCTGTTCATTTTCTTTCAGGAAGACATATTCTCCCATTCTCTCCAGAAATTGGATCAAGAAGGAAATATTCAATCAATGACTTCATGGACCTCACTAGTGAGGAAAATTTCCACTCAGTTCATCTTTAGAGACTTCATCCAATGGTGTGCATGCTCAACAACATAATGGAACCAATAATCAATGAAGAAGTCTAGATAAATCTTCACCTCTCTGACTTGGCCAAAACATGGGATTGGTATGTTTACCAGAACCATACTGAGATTAGAGTATATGGATGTGAATTTCCACCATATAAACTGCTAACATATCTCCCTGTCAGAATCTTTGCATTGGAATATATTAGGCAGATGATAAACTTTGATGACATCCATTTTGTATCAGTGAAGAAAAAACAAAAACTCAGAATCAAAAGCCAAATTGATTCTTTCATATGAAACAAGAGAGCTACAGGAGAAGAGGTTGACAATCTATTGAAATAAATGAACTTCAGTCTAAGCTTCACATGGAATTATGACCCATTTGGTATCATATCAGAACTCAGGGTCAAATAGAAGAATCATCATCATTCTCATGCACACAAGCCTGAAGTTGAGAAGTATATGAATCAAACTAATTGGCAAGAAAATACATTGTTGTAAATAGAAGAACAACCTCCCCCTGTCAACATTTCACATACCATCACTCCTTAGGTACAAACAAAAAAAAGAGCTAGGAAAGAGGTTTCACCTTCAGTCACAGAGGTGTCAGCTGAAGATTTTCAAGTTTATAGGAAGAGGGATAAAACTGGTCACATGCTAGACATGCTTTAAGAATGAGAAACACAGTCCACCATAGTCATGGAGGGACCACATTCCTCAATATTCGCAGGTAGTCAACACATATTTTCCACATCTTAGTCCAAAAAAAGAACATACACTACTTTGTCATCTGAGTCCTCTCATGAGTCAATAGGGTCAAACATCTTTGACAAATACAAACAAATCTGCAGAGGAATCAACTCCTGAATAACAATAGATATGCCCAGTTCTGAAAGAATACCTCTACTGCCCAACATAGGTTACTATCATCATTTGACATAGAGAAGGGAAGAATGTAAATGGTATTCTTACAAGCACAAGTACGTCACCCCAAGATAACCACTGACTACAAAATTGGATAACCTTGAAAAATACATCATTAATTGCTACAAAATTGGACATGTCTCTGAATAATATCCAATCACAATTGAAACTAGAAAAGATATCCTCTTTGGCCAAATACAATAAGATCAAATCCCTAGAAGAGTTAGTGTTAAATATTGGATATGACCTATCGAATGTCAAGGCAATTGAAGAATTGTTGAATAAGAAAAATGTTAATATATACTCCTTGATAAAGCAACTAAAACTTCTAGCCACTGAGGATTCACAAGCAAAGGAGATGGTTGAAAGTGAAGGCCAGAAAGAGGAGATGCTAAAGTTGATCATGGAGAAGAGTGAACATATAAAAGAGATGGAGGTTGAGTTAGACAAATTGGTCAAAGAGAGAGAACAAAGTGTGTAGATGGTTGTTATTCCATTGGAGGAAGTTCCTCTCACATGAGTTAGTATAGCATCAACAACTACAACATAAGAGATTCCTTCAACCATTCCAATGAAGGTTCCAGATGCTTCTGAGAATCTGGTGAAGTCTATGGAAGATATGTTCTTTTAAGGGGAGAAAATCATAAAGTTGCAACAAGAGGTGAAAATCCTCCAAGACCTGAAGTCCATGTTCCAGTCCAACTATCATGCAGAAATTCATAAATCTCAGAGATTCAGTCAACAACTATAGAAGTTGAAAAAGGAGACTGTCATGGCCAAGACATTATCTAAGGCCAAGGAAAACATCTATATGGATATCAACAAGTCCATGGCAGAGATATGGCCATTTATAAAAAATATTTTTGAGCAACATGAACTGGTACAGAAGGCTATAGAAGCAATTGAAAAAAGTAAGGAAGAGCTAGGTGAAAAACCTACAGAGGCCACTGAACTCATCATATTCCTAAACTCCAAGAACTAGTAGGAGTTGGAAGCATTGGAGATTGAATATAGAACAGATACCATCCTTCAGGTCAAGAATATCTTGACCAAGAAAGGATTGATGTTGCAACTAGAGGAGAAAGCTCAGGTAATGGACATTGGAGTGCATAGATTTTTCAGCAAGATCAAAGTACTTCACCAAAAGGGCCTCCCCGGACTGCTGGTAATAAATGAAAAGCTCATTACTCTGTCAGATTACAAGAAAAAGATCAATACAATTGAAAAGGATGGTTCCAAATTTGTAGGTATACAGGGAAGTATTACTGGCAAGACTCCTAGAAACATTACAGTTGGACTTGAGCATCCAACATGAGATAAAACACATTTTCATCACAAAGCCCACTTTTTCCAAGTATACTGAGATGGACAAGATATACAAAAAGTTACTCAAGGTGGCTATCCCTAGTAAAAAGAGATGGGAAGATTTGTGTTCTTTACTTGAGTAGAAGTGATGTGGATTTTTGAGTCAGCATGGAGCATACAATCAAGTCAAATATTATGATTCATCAATTGCTTCCACAAAATCAGCACCAAGGATTCGAATAGATCAACAACATTCCTATATTTTGTAATTTGAGATCTAGTTAGTCAGATTCTTTCTCCATAGTATCCTGGACATTTATGATAGGATCAGATGTAAACTATTGTATAAATACTTCTTCCTTCGAAGTATTGAGGATTGATTTTTGTATCCAATGAGGTATTTTGTAATCTTTTCAAAAGGATCGACCAGTAATAAAACAAGCCAATTTATAGGATTCTTGTGTCAAATTGTTGGTGATGTTTCTCTTTCTCTGTTAAATGTATTTTTATTCTATGTAATCACTTATGTGTTTAAAATGAAGTCAATAGAACAAAATTTATCTTGCATACTTTGTCTCTAGTCTTTTAATGGTCTATATGTTATTCATCTGATATTAATTAAGGGAATTCTTAACTGCTCCTTTGCTTGATAGAATTTATCATCCGTTCTGTGTTATCCATCTCATTTAATCTTAATAGATCCAACAATTTCACTACCTTGACCTATGAAGAAACCTCATAAAAATTTGTATTTGATTCTGATCTTTGATACAGACCCCATATCCCAATGGAAGTTTAATGCATTCCTTCAGCCAACTTTTATAAACAAACAAACAAATTCAGACTATCTTAACTATCCTAATATATAAATACCTAAACAAATCTAAATCATACAGAGATATCCCTCTCTGAAACTGGCAGGGCTAGATCCTAGTTTCAAAATTGGTTTTGATAAGTTACCTCTTTCAATTTCTTCTACCATTGACAACCTCTGGGAATTACAGAGTGCTAATAGAATCAATGCCACAAACATTTCCACAAGGATGAGTTGTCCTCAAACCTAGTTGTCTCATGACCTTCAAAGGAATTACGTTTGTTGAAGCCCAAAAATCTAGGATACAATTGTTCAAACAAATACCATTTATGCCTAAAGAAAGATAAAAGGGAGGATTTGATTCCCTCCAATTCCCATGATACATAGTATTCAAAATCATCGAAGGATCCCTTAATTCACCTTGTATCTTCAAATTATTTAGGAATTATTTCCTTTCATAAGTAATATTTCACATCTCGACCATTGGTACCATGATAATCATCTTTCCCACCATACTAGGTACATAAATATTTAGATGAATATCCTTGTTTATCTATGCATGTTATGGAAGTAAATATTTAACTAGAGGTGGAGGAGGTGGAGGCACTTCCTTCATTGCCAGGGGAGGTGGGGGTGGAATCTTAGTTCTCCTTGAGTATGTCCATATTTCCCTTTTGCTCAACTTTTGCTTTAATCCTTCATCCATTTGGATCAATACTTCCAACTGGGATCATCTAGATACCTGCTTTCCTGACTTCCTCAAATTGTTCCTCTGTGATATCAATGTACTCATCATCCTCGAGGGTAAAATTTGAATCAATGAATTTCAACCTATCCATAGTGCTTAGATATTCTTCATCCTTCTATCTTGGAAATTCTTGCTATAGATTAGGTTCTTCACAAGGAAAACACCATCGTGATCCCTCCATGCTGACCATCCCAACATGATTCAATGTGTTAGGTGCCTTTTCCTTTAGTTGTGGCCATGGTTTCCAACCTATTTTTTCCCTATGTTGTCTAATAAACTGAGGTCTTGGAGCATGATGACTCTTCTCTAGATTTGTCAACCTATTCAAGATCTTATTTTGACTCTGGATGAACTGGGAATTCATTTGATCAAACTTCTAATCCAAGAGTGTGATTGGATATTGTACACTATTGGTTGAATTCTTCGTCTTAATTTTGTTTTGGCATGAGGTGTTAGAAAAATAGGATCGTGGAGCAATAAAATAAAACAAATTCGGAAATAAAACACAAAAGATACACAATACAATAGAGACATAGATATACGTGTCTCACCTGGTGTGGGCTACGTCCACCAGAGAAATTGCTAGGTCCTTCCTTTATTATTATCCAACAAATGAAGGGATACAACCTACAACACACTCGCTGTAGATTCCTCTTCTTTCTCTCACAATCTCCTCACTCATAATACAATATTCCCAATGATACATAGCCACATTACATTTCCCTCATAGAAGAGGGTTTCCTTCTAGGGA
The DNA here is from genome assembly GCA_009831015.1 of Picea engelmannii. Classification (NCBI taxonomy): domain Eukaryota; kingdom Viridiplantae; phylum Streptophyta; class Pinopsida; order Pinales; family Pinaceae; genus Picea; species Picea engelmannii. Next base: position 180,058 of record ML779053.1, read on the forward strand.
AAAAAACCTTAACATAACTTCTACCATCATATCTATGACCTTATAATGAACAGTCTAGATTTACTATGAAATTAAAATATACATTTACAAGGAAAATTTTCCTTCGGGGGATTCGTCCCCGAACACCCACTGGGGGCCTGCTTACCCCTGGAACCCACAGGAGGGGCAAGCCCCCCCTACACTCCCCTGCATGGAGGAGTGTACATTCTTCTAGGGTGTAAAGTCTTCATGGGGTATAAACACAGTTGAAAACAAATTCCTTTGAATTAGGAAGATAATCAGGCTCCACAACCAAGAATCTCCCACTTGAAGACTGATATATACAAATCCATCGTTGTTGTATTTACTAGAATATGATCCTTCTTGGACCTGGAAAATTTCTGATCTTCATATTCATGCTTGAAGACCAACTAAAAATAAGTAGGAACTTCGTTTCTCCCTGGTTACTCCCTTTGTTATCATGTCTACATGATTTTGGCTAGTGTGTATCTTTTCCAACTTCAAATGTCCATCTTCCAAGATGGATTGTATGAAATAGTACATGAAATGTATATTCTTAGTATTTGAATGGAAGGTTGAGTTATTTTCAAGATGAATGACACTCTCACTGTCACAGTACAACCTTCTATTCTCCTGCTTCTTTCTCAATTCCTCCATAAACCTCTTTAACCAATCCATCTCTTTACTAGTTTTGTAGCAACAAGATACTTTGCCTCTATTGTTGAAAGTGCAATAACCTTTTGCAGTTTCAAAATCCAACTTACTGTTGTTCCACCTACAGTAAAAACATACCCTGTGGTGCTCCTCCTACTATATTTGTCACCTGCCATATCCAAATCAACATATCCCTATAAAATAGTTTCTGAACCTCCAAAACATAATGCATGAGTAGTAGTACCTCTCAACTACATGAGAATCCACTTTACTACCTCCCAATGTTATTTACCTGGATTTTTCATATACTTACTCACAACTCCCACTACATGTGCAATATTTGGTCTTGTACAAACCATTTCACACATCAAGTTGCCAATTGTTGATGAATAAGGGACCCTGGACATGTATTCTATATCCTCATGTGTCTTTGGACACATTTCCTTAGTTAATTTTAAATGGATGGCCAAAGGTGTACTAACTAGTTTTGTATTCTGCATTCTAAACCTCTCCAACACTTTCTCTATGTACTCACCCCGAGACAATGTCAATTTGCAATTTTTCCCATCTCTTGTTACTCTCATACCAAGGATTTTCTTTGCATCACCCAAATCCTTCATCACAAATGAATTAGATAATTTCTTCTTGAGCACACTAATATCCTTCATATTAGGCCCTACAACAAGCATGTCATCTACATACAATTGCAAGATAATATAACTTCCATTTTCTATCCTTTTAAAATAAACAGAGTGATCAGAATGACATCTACTATAACCTTGTTATGTCATAAACCTGCCAAACTTCAAATGCCACTATATTCGATCTTTCTTTAGGCCATACAATCTCTTCTTCAACTTACATACCAAATTCTCCTTCCCTTTTAGCTCATACCCATGTGGTTGTTGCATATAAATCTCTTCCTCCAAATCCCCATGGAGAAAAATTGTTTTTACATCTAACTGTTCAAGATGAAATATTCTACAACCACAAGACTTAAAATAGTCATAATTTAAGTCATTTTAACAACAGGAGAAAATATTTCATCAAAATACATACCTTTCTTTTGTGCAAACCCCTTTATAACAAGTCTATTCTTGTACCTCTTTTTTCCTCCATCTTCTTCCTTCAACTTTTAAACCCATTTATTCTGCAGTGCTCTTTTTCCTGGAGGAAAATGAACCAACTCCTAAGTTTGGTTATTTACCAAGGAATCCATTTCCTATTTCACACCTTTATCCCACTTATTTTTGGTTTCTACCTGCATTGCCTCTTCCTAACATTCTGGTTCACCAGAATCAGTCAAGAATAAATAATACAATGAAGGAGAGTATCGTTCAGGGGGTCTAATTAATATGGTAGATATTCTAACAACACTTGCAGGAGTTTGAGGTACATGTTTCTTCTGTTGTTGTACATTTTGATTTTCTAGTACCTTTGGAATTTCATTTTCAGTGATCTCATCAAGCACCGTGTATTCTGGTTTTTCTTTTTCCCATTTCTTTCCCTGCAACTGATATTTGTACATGACCTTCTCATTGAATATGACATCTCTACTCCTAATGATTTTTTGATTTTCATAATCCCATAAGCGATAACCAAAATCATTAACACCGTTTCCAATAAAGGTACACTTCATGGATTTTTCCTCAAGCTTTGTTCTATTTTCTTTATCAATATGAACAAATGCTTCACAATCAAAAGTCTTAAAATAAGAATAGTTTACCTTTTTACTTTTCCATCCCTCCTCTATAATTTCACCATTCAAAGAGTTTGAAGGTCCTTTGTTTATTAAGTAAACAACAATATCTACAACATCTTCCCAGAACTGTAAGGGAAAATCAGCATGCAATCTCATACTTCTTGCACGCTCCATGATTGTCATGTTCATCCTTTCTGACACACCATTTTCTTGTGGTGTTACTGGAACTGTCTTCTGTCTATGAATCCCATGGTATGAACAATAATCATCAAACTCCTTTCTGAAATATTTACCTCCATTGTCTGATCTGAGACACTTCAACCTTTTTTTTGTCTCATTCTCAACCAAAGCTTTCCATTTCTTAAAAGTATCAAAAACATAATATTTTTGTCAAATGTAATAAACCCAAGTTTTTCTAGTTGCATCATAAATAAGAGTAACATAATAACGAGGGCCACCAAGACATGATACATGAGTTGGTCCCCATACATATTTATGCACAAGCTCTAACCTTTCACTCATCTTTTCTTTTCCAACTATGATAAATCTGACTCGCTTATGTTTTCCATAAACACAATGCTCACATAAATCCAAACCAATTTGTTTAAGATATGGAAATAAATTTCTTTTGTGAATTATATGCATCTTGTTCTCAGTCATGTGTCCAAGCCTATGATGCCATAATGTTGTATCCACTCCTGTAGAAGTGAAAGATATAGAAGAGTCAATATTACCAGTACATAAATACAATGTACCTAGCTTATCTCATTTTGTTATCACCAATAATCCTTTGGTGACCTTCCACATATTATTTGTAAATATGGATATACAACCTTCACTTGTTAACTTCTCTATTGAAATTAGATTTTTCCTTAGATCTGGAACATGTCTTACCTCTTTCAACAACCATCGATTTCCATTTCTTTGCTTTATTTTTACCTTTCCCATTCCAAGAATTTTACATGGTACATCATCACCCAAATGAAACTGCCCAAAATCACCTTGAACATAATCTATAAAATGTTTGCTATGGGGTGTGGCATGAAATGAAGCCCCTGAATCTACTACCCAAGACTCAGAAATATTATCTACAAAAAGAATCAAAGCATCTTGTAACACATCAGTTGTTACATTTGCTTCCTGATTTTTCTCCTGCTGTCCATCTCTTTGTTTCTTTGGAGCTCTACAGTATTTCTTCAGATGTCCTTTGTTTCCACATTTTCAACACTCTATGTTTCCAAGTCTGGATTTGGATCTGCCCTTCCTAGAATTCTTGTGGTTCCCTGATCCCTTTCCTCTATCCTTTTGTCTTCCCCTATTCTCCATGTTTAATGCATTACCTCATGTCTCACCTGTGTTATTCCATCACATTTCCTCGCTAAGGATAACACCAAAAACATCATCAAATTTTAGAGTGTTTGAACCAGAGACAGAGTTACTCACAATCATGACCAAGCCATTCCATCTTTATGGAAATGAGCACAAGATTAGAAGATCCCTAATCTCATCTTCAACGTCCACTTTTACAGAACTTAGTTGATTAGTATTCATATTAAATTCATTGAAATGATCTGCAACAAACCCACCTTCTGACATATTCATATTAAATAATCTCTTCATTAGAAATACCTTATAGGACGTCGATGGTTTTTCATATATTTTATCCAATGCATCCATCAACCCCTTCGTTGTTTTTTCTTTTGAAATATTGAAAGCCACTAACGCTACGAGGCTCAACAGTATTGTTCCTAGTGCCTTTCTGTCAAGAACCTCCCATTCTTCATCCTTCATGACCACTGAATTCTTTGTTATTCCACCCAATGGTAGGAATATATATTTCTATTATAAATAATATTCCATCTGCATCTTCCATAACTGGTAGTTTTGTTCGTTAAATTTCTCAACCCTAAAATTTCAATCTTCTTCCATTTCTCCCACTCGAACCATAAACCCTCTTTTCCTACGAGTTACCTTTCGCTCTAATATTAGTTGTTAGAAAAATAGGATCGCTAAGAAATAAATCAAAAAAGATGTGGAAATAAAACATAGAAGATACACAATACAATAGAGAAGCAGATATACATGGTTCACCTAGTGTGGGCTACGCCCACCAAAGAAATTGCCAGTTCCTTCCTTTATTATTATCCAACAAATGATAGGATACAACCTACAACATACCCACTATAACTTCCTCTTATTTCTCTCATAGTATCCTCACTCGGAATACAATATTCGTAATGATACATAGCCATAATACATTTCCCTCATAAAAGAGGGTTTCCCTCTAGGGAAAAAAACCCTAACATAAATTCTACTTTCATATCTATGACCTTATAATGAATGGTCTAGAATTAATATGAAATTACATTATACATTTACAAGGAATTTTTTCCTTCAGAGGGATGGCCCCCACGGACCCCGTCGGAGGGGAAAGCCCCCCCTACACTCCCCTACGTGGAGGAGTGTACATTATTCCGGGGTGTAAAGTCTTCATGGGCTATAAACACAGTTGAAAAAAAAGGCCTCTGAATTAGGAAGATAATCAGGCTCCACAACCAATATGAGGGAACTAAAAAGGCTCAATATTTGAGTTCATAAGATGTTCTTCAATATGTGCACTATACTCTTTGGCCTTTGCCAAATTTTCAGGCGTATTTTCCTTTAGGATAAAACCAAACTGTCCTTCAAAAGCATTCAAGTAAAGAAAAAGAACTATTTCTTCTGGAGGGCATAAGTCCTTTAGGATCTAATTCTGAAAGTTGTCAAATTTAGTATCAAACTCTTTCACTATTTCATTTTCTTTCTTTTCAATTTGGTTGAATTGCATTAGTAGCATTACACCATCCTTTGTTTTCCATCTACCCTTGAACAACTTAGAGAAATATTCATAAGACTGCAAGTGATTGTCGGGCAAGCCTTTGAACCAATTATTATCATCTTGATCAAGAGACATGGCTAGTAGCTTCATTGCAACATCTTCATGTTCTATACCATTATCATCCACGACCACACCAATAGCATCAAGATTCTCTTCAAGGGTAACAATATTGTTTCCAATGAACTTGGGAAACCACTTGTGAGACTCTTTGGGAATGTTATTGGGATACCCAGTGATGGTGGCCATATTTAATGGCTTGTAAAGGCTTCCAACCCAAGTACAAGCCATTGGAATGAGGGGAAGGCTATCTTGAAATGAGGCCTTGACAACAGGTGACTTATGAGGAGGTATTCTTCGGTAAAACTTGGAAGGCTTAATCCTTCCTTTGGGAAGGGTCTTTTGGAAAAATGGGTTCTTAGGTGGTGTATTTTCCAGGAAATCTAAGGGTAAATGCTTTGGGATAGACTTTCCAAGTGTCGTTATGGGTCAGAAAAGATTCCAAATCCTCCCCGAAAATGGTGACAAAAATTTTATTGCATAGATTGTAGTTTGGGAAAATCCCAACATAAGAAACAAGTGTGAGACACAACTAGGAATCCCTATCACTGTCACCTCATATATCACCCTCATTTTAGTGATGGAAAATTCCAACATAAGGGAGGCTTCCCAGATGACCCTAGGGGGACTGAAAGAGAGAAACCAATGAGAAGAATGAAGCGCCCCTATAGGTCACAAAGAAAGGTTCTAGGAGATTTATGGAGGTTGAGTATCGATGGAGGAAAAGTTTCCAATGGAGAGTACCTACAACACCAATGTTAGACAGCCAAAACCAATACCAAATATGATAAAATTATCCCTAGAACATGAGGGGAATCAACAAGAACCCTTGTTGTCCAAAAATTGCAGCATACAAAAGTAATATATCAACAATGAGATAGTTATAATAGTTGGAATTATATCATCTAATTCAACATATGAAATTGGATCAATGAGCACACAACTTAGAGATAATGTTCAAATGCTTAGCACAATGAATTAGATGACAATACAAGGCTATAAAAGTAAGTTATCAAAAATATTGATGAAAACCTTATGGATGTAGCTTAATTTTTCTACACCAACAATATTTAACTGTGGAAATCAACAAGCAAATGGCTCAAAATGAAGCTTAAGACAAACACCTTCAATTCAAGTGATCAAACAATGATTTCCTTGGTTAAATTGCAAGTAAAATGAAATATAGTAGCAATTATATCATCCTTAATGGCTGTATAAAATAGTTTATAACAACAACTCAATCACTTGGCTAATTATGATTCCCTTAGAATAGATAAGAGACAATAGCATGTAGAATAAAACTCTATTGTTAGAAGTTTCAAACCACTAAATTTAATGTTTATCAATGAAATATTTTATAACCTCCAATGCAACTAGTGCCTTGCATATTGGGTTATGGAGTCTCTTTCTTGGTCACAACCAAAGTTAAACTAGGGTTTGATGATATTCTAGGGGTGTAAACATTCTTAATCCCTAGAGAAGATAAACCCTATAAAGGTTTTCCTACAAGGGTGTAAACTCTCTTACTCCATGTAGCAACCCTTAATCCCTTTCAATGACAATAGTAGAAATTTCCATGATGGAGGGTGTATTCCCTTATACTCCTCCTGTGGTTTTACAAAATAACCTCGAATTCTAGAAGAAACACACAAAATTGCAGAAATTCATTACTTAATCCAAGAATTAGCAAGCACAACCATTACTTATCAAAGAGAATCCAATGGTTTGACAAGAAAAATCATCCAAGAGAAGTCACTAGCCTTTATTGCAACATAAGACAAGTGCTGCATCCATTTTTCACAAGAAAAGAAGAGGCCAAAATTTAAATCTAAGAGAGTTATCTCTCAAGTGATGAGTTATGATTTGTGACAAATGACTTGCCTCATATTTATATGAGAAAAACCCAAGCCCTATTTTGTCCACTTTACAATTAAATCCATGATTTTAGGATAAAACCTAAGTTACAAAGCTAAATTAGAAAAACAATTTGTCTTTTTCCCACATAGGCTTACAAAATGACTGAAAATAACAAAATGATCGGACATAAGCTGATAAAACCTTTCTCCAAGGTGGAATGTGTGAATAGAAGTCTCTAAAGGCTAGGACATCAAGCTAGGAAGGTGTCACATCATCCCCATATCAAAAAAATTAGTGGGGATTCAAGCACACAACATCACCAAATGTGCTGAACATGTCAAACGTCCCATCAAAATGTGATGTCATGCCTCCCAAGAGAGACATTTTGGAAAAAGAGGGTGATGTCACCCCTTCTTCATCATCTGAAGCCTCGTCCAAGTGATAAAGTCATCTTCCCAAGTGCAACATTCATCGTCCAAGGTCTCCAATGAGTTGGGTACTGAATCTAACCAATGGATTTCAAGCCCCTATGGAGGTCCAAGTGGGTTAGTTCCTCCATGAAAAGATTTCACAGGGCGAGGTCCTAAAAAGAAAAACAAGTACACCCTCTAAGGGTTTGTAATGTCCCCGACCACCCATGGTCAGGCCGCGCTACATGAGAGAAATCTCTTTGTTCTCTCTGCAGAACATACTGTAACACACCCAACAACCAACTGAGATATGCCACATAAATTTTTCTAACTGCATGCAATTAAAACATATGCACACAAAACACTTGCGGAAGCTTTATATGTAAAACGTAAAAAGAAAAATATTTTTTGTAAATGCATGGATTCACACTGAAATAATAGTAAACATAGACATGTAGCATATACAGGAAATACCCATAAACATAAAAATAATTATAATCACGCATAGGATAAACCCATAAAATTAAACATGTAAATAACAATGCAGCATGCAAATTTATCACACAATTGACACTTATCTTTGTGAGAATATCACCAACTACGTGAAGACCTTCCATGAACCTCCCAGCCTTAGACCACACTATTCATCACTCTCAACAGTTAGTTATCCCCAAGCTGGGACTAAACTCCACCCGGGTAAAGAGATTCCTAACCAGGCTAAAGGCTCATAGACAATAGGAAGGATTCCATCTCAGGTGCCAACTCAAACCAACAACCCACAGTCCCTCATTCCCCACATGTCTGTCCCACCCAAGAAGTGTGCCCCTTCTCTACTCAATAGTCCTTTGGCTGCCCCACTTCCTTTCTAGGCTTCAACAACAGGCCGAACAAGAAGTCTTAGAGCACTATAGCTATAGTTCACCACCCTTAGGAAATCAATCCCAGAAATTATCTCACCAATATAATTGCTCACGGGTATGACAACCCGCCTCTTCAATATCCCACGGTCTCGACAACCCACTTCTTCTGTCCAAATCCCAAGCTAACCAGGTACACCAACACAAATGGCTATGGATACGGGTTCAGGTACAGTCATGAAGATACAAAGGATAGCTCAATGGGTGTGAATACTCATGGATGATTGACTGGGTGAACGAATGATGGAAGGAATGATGGGAAGACTGATGGAAAAGATGATAGGAATGAACTAAGTCCCAACAATATGTATGCATGTACCCAACTTGACACTTGTCATATTGGGAGCTACTTTGGCCCACGTGTACCCAACTTTAGAACTTAGGATAAATAATTATCCATACTTTATGATTAAAGAAATATTGATATAATATTCCTTTTTGGATTAAGCTCCCTAACTTAGCCCCTTTTCTTAAGTTATCCCCTCCCTTTCCCTAACCAGTGGATTTTAGTCCCCCATCTCTTTTACAATGGTCAGTCTGTGCACAATAATGTATTGTATATTAAATATGAGACATATACAAAAATAGGCGCATTGGCCTTTAACATCTAGGCTCTCCGGCATAATCAAACATAAGCATCCTAGATTATAATAACTGGCTTACCATCCTATAAAACATAACATATACATAAAGGCTCGTTGGCCTCACAATCACATGCACTTAAGATGCTACACGCGATATCTTGGAATTTGCACACTTCATCATCACACTGTGCAGTACATGTGCACACTATGCCATGAAATGTGTATACAAAATGATATCAAAATAGCTCACCAACTTAAGTACATTTTCATCTATATTACAATTGGGGGTGGCCTAGGGATATTACAATCCCCTCCCTTTATTTATGCATTGTCCTCAGTGCATCATGTACCCATATACAACAAAATTTCAAAAATCCTCAAAACAATGCAGGTATTATGCCCTCATTGCATCCTCATGCTCCCAAGTAGCGTCCTTAGGACCGTACCAGGTCCATTGGACCTTTACAAGCCCTATGGATCGGTTCTGGAGCTGTTTTATTTTCCAGTCCATAATGCGCACTAGATACACTTGAAAAGTGCCTTCTTGCTCCACCTGAATCACATTCTAATCAATAACATGATTAGCATCAGGTATATATTTCTTTAGCAATGATACATGGAATACATTATGAAAAAACATAGATGCAGGCAATGCAATCATATAAGCAACTTGACCAATCCTCTTTAGGATTTCAAACAACCCACAATAGCGAGCTGCCAACTTTGAACAACTTGCCAACTTCAGGGAACTTATGTTGGCTTTCACTTTCAAGAATACATGGTCACCCACTTTAAATTCCCTATGAGTTATGCCCTTATCAACATATATTTTCTGTCTGTCTTGGGAAGCCTTTAAATTTTGCTTTATTTTTATCATTTTCTCCTCCATTTCCCCGAGCAAATCTAGCCCAACCACTACTCCGTCTGCTGGGTTATCCCAGCTTACTGGTGTGTTGCACTTTCTGCCATAAAGTGCCTCAAATGGGCTCATCTTTAGAGATGCTTGGTACCCGTTGTTATAAGAAAACTCAACCAAGTGTAGGTAGTCTTCCCATTTTGATGTTTTATCCATCACATACATTCTTAACATATCCTCAATCACTTGATTCACCCTCTCTGTTTGTCCCTCTGATTCTGGATGATAAGTTGTACTAAAATTCAAATTTGTTCCAAACCCATTAAACAATCATTTCCAAAATTTTGAAGTAAATTTTGGATCTATGTCAGACACAATTGTCTTTGGTATGCCATGTAACCGAGCAACTTACCTCATATAAACATCAACAATGTTCGCTGCCTTGTGAGTGAGTTTAACTGGAATAAAATGGGAAACTTTAGTAAGCTTATCCACCACTACCATGATGGAATCATGTTGCTTGTTTGTTCTGGGCAGTTTGGTGATGAAATCTATTGTTACAACTTCCCATTTCCACTCAAGAATGGGTAATGGTTGTATAAAACCAGCTGGGTGTCTATGCTCAGCCTTTACATTTTGACATTCCAGACATCTGGTAATAAAATAAACAACCTCTTTCTTCATGCCTAGCCAATAATATTGTCTCTTGACAGCTACAATAGTTTTTTGATATCTTGGGTGCCCAACATAAGGTACATTATGCATTTCTCTCAATATCATACTTTTCAATTCCTGAGAATTTGGTACATAAATTATGCCCCTGTACATGAGAATTTCATCGTTATCTAGCTTGTATTCCTCAATTTTCTGTTGCAAAATACCTTGCTATAATTTTTCCACTAATTCCTTGTATTGCAAATTTGATTTGGCAGCCTCTATAATTATGGGTTTTAAATCTGATTGGTACATGCTAATGGTTGTAGCATGCATTTCATACACTCTTCTGTTGAGTGCATCAACCACATTATTCTCTTTCCCCTTGATATGCTTTATATCAAAGTCATTTTTGCTCAGAAATTCTAACCATCTGCTTTTCCTAGCATTTAGAGTTAGCTGATCAAATAAATATTTCAGACCATTGTGTTTCCTTAGCTCAAACCTTTTCCCCATGAGGTAGTGTCTCCATTTCCTCAAGGCATGCACTATGACTTCCAACTCTAAATCATGAGTGGCATAGTTTCTTTCTTGCTCCTTCAACTTCCTGGATTCATAACATATAACAAACCCATTTTGACTAAGGACTCCACCAAGTCCCTCTTTACATGCATCTGTGCATACAATGAAGTCTTCATTTGGGTCTGCAATCCTTAGTATTGGAGAACTTGTCAATAATTGTTTCAAGTGTTGGAAACTCTTTTCATAATCCAATGTCCACTGAAACTTCACACCCTTTCTTTGCAATGAAGTGATTGGGTGTCCAATCTTTGAAAATCCTTCAATAAATCTTCTGTAGTAGCCTGCAAGGTCCATGAATGATCTGACCTCTGTCACATTCTTTGGCACTGATCACTCTCTAATGGATTCTATCTTATCAGGATCCACTGCTATCCCATCTTTTGAAATGATATGTCCCAAATAGTGAATTTGCTTCTTATAAAATGAGAACTTGCTCAATTTGGCATACTACTGATGTTCCCTTAATACCAGCAACACCATCCTCAAATGATGCTCATGCTCTTCTTTTGACTTGGAATATACCAGAATTTCATCCAAAAAAAAATGAAAAACTTGTCTAAATATTCTCGGAAAACACCATTCATTAAGCACATGAAAACAACTGGTGCATTTGACAACCCAAATGGCACCACTGTGAACTCATAATGACCATACCTTGTCCTGAAGGCAGTCTTCCTGATATCTTCCTCTTTAATCCTTACCCGATTGTATCTTGACCTGAGATCTATCTTTGAAAAGATCTTTGCATCCTTCAATTGATCAAAAAGATCATCGATCCTCAGCAGAGGATACTTGTTCTTCACAGTCACTTTATTCAACTATCTGAAATCAATGCACAATCTTAATGCCCCATATTTCTTCTTCACAAACAAGACCGGGGCACCCTCAGGTGACACACATGGGTGCATATACCCCTTCTTCATAAGTTCTTCAACTTTCATTTGCAACTCCTTCATCTCTGGTGTACTCATTCTGTAAGGAGTCTTTGACACTGGAGCTGCTCCAAGCATTACATTTATAGAGAAATCAATGTCTCTCTTTGGAGGTAGTCCCGGTACCTCCTTGAACACATATTCAAAATCTTCTAGGACTGCATAATCTTCCAAATTTGGCACCTTATCTCTAGGTGTCTCCCATATGTGCTGCAAATATTTGACACCCTTTCCTATAACATTTCTTCAGTTGCAATGCTGAAATTTCTCTTATGGTTACTACCCTAGGAACTCCCTGCACTTTCCTTAATTTCCCTTCCTCATCCAAGCAAGTAAATTCTTTGTTATGATAGTCTAAGAGAGCATGATGTTGGTCCAACCAATCCATCCCAATTAGACAGTCATAGGAACCTAAAGGTAAGATGTTCAAATCTGCCTTGGTGTTCAGTCCATTCATGTCCATAAGACATGACTTAACCATCTCATTAACTTTTATTTTGGCTCCTGTAGCCAACTGAACCAACCAAGATTTCCCATGCTTGCTTCTTGGTAAATGAAAACTTTCCACCATCTTAGGATCTATATAACTATGACTAGCTCCTGAATCAATTAAAATAACAATGGTTTGGTTATTGATCATACCTTCCACTTCAATCATATGTGACTGATACTCTACTTTCTTGTTGTCTAGGGCTGCATATATCCTTGGTACATTTCTTCCCATGTCCTCCACTGTTTCAGCTTGATGTACATTGTGAACAGTTCTCCCTTTTTCACCTTTGTGAGGACAATCTCTGAACATATGATCTCCTTTACAACCCCAACATTGAATAGGTGTTTGCCTTGGCCTTTGACCCCCTGTTTCAATCTCTCTAGGATCTCTAAGAGATTGTTAACCCTGTGGATTATTTCTGAAGAATGGTGGCTTAGACCCCTTCTTCCTCTGATCCACCTTGAATTTATTTTTTTCTTCCCGAGATTTTTGGAAAGTTGGCCTTTCTTTTTGATGATCATATAGGAACTTAGCTCACCTTATGGTCTCCTCCAATGTACTTGGATCATCATACTATATTTTGTCACTGATGAATGGTGGAAACCCACTCAAATAACTCTGAATCTTAACTGTCTCATCCTTGATGAAAGAGACGTACTTTAGAAGTTCAAGAAACCTTCTCTCATATTCATCAATGGTCATACTCCCCAGCTTGAGTTCGAAGAACTCTTTCATTTTCTTGTCATAGTATATTTTAGTCAAGTATTTCTTCTCAAAATACTTCTTGAATTCCCTCCAAGTAATACTTTTCTCTTTAATGTGATGCACTTGCACAAGTTGATCCCACCACATGGATGCTTTTCCTTTGAGTTGATAGAAGAAAATTCTACCTTCTGCATGAGAATAATAATTATGCAATTGGAAATACTTTCTCATGCCCATCAACCGTGTTTTTGCATCTTCATCCTTCTTGTGCTCACCATCAAATGTAGGAGGATTGATTTCGTTCATTTCTCCTCATAGCTCATCCACCCCGAACCTCTTATTCTTTATGATAGGGGATGGAATCAAGATGTTGTGTGCTCTCTTATTGGAATGCATTGGGGAGTGATGGTGATGTCTACTAACAATTCTTGATTTTTTTTTCTCATCAGAAGGCCTGTGACTTCCTGATTTTCTTGAAACACTCTCCTTGTCCAATTTATTTTCTATTCTGTTCAAGCTCTCCAATAAATTCATGTTGAAGTCATCTTGCTGCTCCTTGGCTTTCATAAGACTTTCATTATCATGTTTATGGATTTGGACATCCTTCTGCAAATTTTTAATGGTCTTTGCCATATTCATGTTTTCATCCCTTTCTTCTCCATGTCCATTGGAGTTTGTTCCTTCAATGCCCAAATGGACATCCATCCCTCTGATTTCATCTTCCTGGCTGCAAGTCCCTTGTGCCTCTTCCATTCCTATGGAATCTACACTGATCTTGATCTAATCTAGTTGTTGTTAACTCTGCAAAATGTGTAGCCAAAAGAACTTTGTTAGGCTAACTGTTTCAATAATTTTCATGAAAAATATGAACCATTTTGGTTCAATAATATATCAGAATCCTTTCTTCTAATTTACTGAAAGTTTGAATGCCTAGATCAATTTTATAGTTGGATATTTAGATTCCATTATTCAATACCTTTCCAACGCATTCTCACATACTCAATTCCGAGTCTGGAGTAGAAAGTTATGGCTATTTGAAATTTTCCCATTAATGTTTCTGCTCATTTTTCAACTTGGCGCAATTTTGCTCTGTAATTATGCATTTTTGCACCAACTACATTGGATTTTTCATAGGATCTCAATTGGGTTTTCTCATATACATATTATGGACATTTTATCCAAGTTTCAGCTCTTTCTGGGTTTGGGATGCTAGTTACAACCTACTGAATTTCTAGACCAAAATACCATATTGTAACTTATATGCTACAGGTAAATTCTTTTCCATATTAAACACATTTATCATACCTAGAAATTTAATTCAGCTCTAGGATTGACTTCTATGGTTCAATATCTTTCCATTGACTACTCCTGCGCCTCAGTCCAATTCCAGAGCAGAAAGTTATGGCCCTTTGAAGTTAGTTGGGTCATAAAATTTACCCTCCACTGTTTATGTTGTAACTTTCTCATAAAAACTCAGTTTGACGAACAATTTACACCATTAGAAATATCTATCTGAGCTCTTTCATTTGAGTTGCAGAGATGAAATGTAACTTTCGTATACCTTTGTCTCGTGGTTTTTGAGTTGCTAAAAACACTCTTAAGGCCCTCAAAAATGCGCTGCAAAAAGATGACGTTCAAATGATATAAAACGTCGCAGAAAATCACTGGTTTTCTTTTGTTATTCACCTTCCAAATGACTCTGCACACACAAATTTCAACCTGTAAACCCATATTTACCATTCGCAGCAACACCACAATGGAAATCGTGCTTTGCGCACTTTAAAACCATGTTGTATCACTTCTCCGTCACACCACTAACTTGCGCGCACTACTTTTATGTCACGCGCCAATATCCACCACGCACAGTTTTTGTATCGTGCGCTAGTATCCACCGCGCACAGTTTTTGTACCGTGCACTAATATTTCATGTGCATTTCACTCAATGTGTTGCACCATGCCAGATTGTAGTACTATTCACTGTGCACAAAAAATCTGCGCGCACCATTAACAAAACTGTCGCGCGACAATATATGCTCACATTGCACGCTCACCAACAAAACTCCTCTACGCTCTACCAACACTGTGCACACCAAGTGCATCATTATTATATGTGTGAACATTGCGCAATGCTAAATTTAATATGTGATCCTATGCACCAACATTTTTCCGCGTAGCACCGATATTTAGCGTGCGCACCCACACACTAAAATTTTTCTGCACAACACCAAAATTTAGTGCACACACCCACACACCAACATTTTTCTGCGCAACACCAAAATTTAGTGTGCACACCCGCACACTAACATTTTTCCGTGCGACACCAAAATTTAGTGCACAGACCCACACACTAACATTTTTCGTGCAACAACAAATTTAGCGCGCGCACCAGCACGCCAATATCTTGCCGCGTGGTGCCAAATTTTAACTATCACAAGATTTTCACTGCGCATCAATTCCTCATGAATTCTGCTGAAAAAATTAGGGATTTTTCTTAACTCTTTCCCCAATTTACCATAGACATTCTGCAACCAAAAAATTTGTTCAATTTCACCCTGATAACATCAATTCAACCTTTGCAACAACAAATCGTTGTGGGTTGACATTTCTCAAATGAATTTCCCCAAAATCAATTCACGAATTGAGAATTTTATTTATTAATCTCGCTCCAACTATCATGGATTCACTGTAACTTCAAATTCGACCAATTCTAGGTTTGAATTTGCTAGAAAAAATATTAAATCAATAATATCTTACCACATGGCCGAATTTCTCAATTTCCCCATGAATTTACCAACCGAAATTGGGGATTTTTCCCAATTTTTGTATCGTATTGTAGTTGGATGCTCTACAACTCAAAATTTGGCCACTTTGAAATAAATCCTATATGAAATTTCTCTTCAACTCAACTTGTTCGGCCCATCTAGGCTTAGTGTCGAAAACGGTAGCTATGGTACCAATTTGTAACGTCCCCGACCACCCATGGCCGAGTTGCGCTACACGAGAGAAATTTCTTTGTTCTTTCCGCGGAACATACAGTAACACACTCAACAACCAACTAAGCTATGCCACATAAATTTTTCTAACTGCATGTAATTAAAACATATGCACATAGAACACTTGCAGAATCTTTACATGTAAAACGTAAACAGACAAATACATTTCGTAAATGCATGGATTCACACTGAAATAATAGTAAACATAGACATGCAACATATACAATAAATACCCATAAACATACATACAATTATAATCAAACATAGGATAAACCCATAAAATTAAACACGTAAATAACAATGAAACATGTAAATTTATCACATAATTGACACTTATCTTTGTGATAATATCACCAACTGCGTGCAGACCTTCCATGAACCTCTGAGCCTTAGACCACAATGTTCATCACTCTCAACAGTGAGTCACCCCCGAGCTGGGACTAAACTCCACCCAGGTAAAGGGATTCTGAACCAGGCTAAAGGCTCATAAACAATAGGAAGGATTTCGTCTCAGGTGCCAACTCAAACTAACAACCCATAGTCCCTCATTCCCCACATTCCTGTCCCACCCAAGAAGTGTGCCCCTTCTCTGATCAACAGTTTTTTCGGTTGCCCCACTTCCTTTCTGGGCTTCAGCAACATGCCGGACAGGAAGTCTCAGAGCACTATAGTTGTAGTTCAACACCTTCAGGAAATCAATCCCCAACAATTCTCTCACCCAACAAATTTCTCATGGGCCTGACAACCCACCTCTTCAATATCCGACGAGCCTAACAACCCACTTCTTCAATCCAACTCCCAAGCTAATCAGGTACACCAACACAAATGGCTATGGATACGGGTTCAGGTATAGTCATGAAGATATAAAGGATAGTTGAATGGGTGTGAATACTCATGGATGATTGACTGGGTGACTAAATGATGGAAGGAATGGTGGGAAGAATGATGGAAAATATGATAGGAATGAACTAAGTCCCAACAATATGTATGCATGTCCCCAACTTGACACTTGTCATGCTGGAAGCTACTTTGGCCCACTTGTACCCAACTTTAGAACTTAGGATAAATAATTATCCATACTTTATGATTAAAGAAATATTAATATAATATTCCTTTTTGACTTAAGCTCCCTAGCTTAGCCCCTTTCCTTAACTTAGCCCCTCCCTTTCCCTAACCGATGGAGTTTAGTCCCCCATCTCTTTTATCATGGCCGGTCTACGCGCCACGATGTATTTTATATTAAATATAAGACATATACAAAAATAGGCGCATTGGCCTTTAACATCTAGGCTCTTCGGGCTAATCAAACATAAGCATCCTAGCTTATAATAACTAGCTCACCAACGTATAAAACATAACATATACACAAAGGCTCATTGGCCTCACAATCGCATGCACTTAAGATGATGCACGCGGTATCCTGGAATGTGCACAGGTCATCATCGCACTGTGCAGTACATGTGCACACTATGCCATGAAATGTGTATACAAAATGATATCAAAACAACTCACCAACTTTAGTACATTTTCATCTATATTACAATTGGGCATGGCCTAGGGATATTACAGTCTGCTAGTCACATGTAGCATGCCAACTAATCCACATTTAATAAAAGAACCACCCAAACATCTGCATTAAATCCCCCCCTTCAAACTAAACAAATTCTCAAAGACCTTATAAACTTTTCCAAATTTAGGTATGGGAGGGTTTTGATGGTGCCCTATTGGGTAGGCTAATATCCAAGTCAATGATTTTTTCCGAAGAAGCCCCTCTCTAGGTCATGTAGTGAATGTGAGGTGGATGGGGGTATGAAATTTGAGCATGGGGTTCTTGACATATCAAGGGATCATATTGTCTCATTTATGGGTTCCTTTGTGAAGGGTGTATTGCATCCTTCATTTGAAATGTAACATTTTCCCAATCCCTTTATTTTCCTTTCATGTATTTTGGTCTAAACATTGAGTGCTATGTGAAATAAAAAGTAAAGATAACTGCAATTCCACTTGAATTTAGGAACACATTGAGTTCCATATGCACTGGAAATTAAAAGACACTGCAAATGCATTCCCCCATTAAGCGAGACATTTATTAATTATTTTTTTTTCTTTTTTAAAAGACCCTTCATTTTTATGAAGAATCATTGCACTACTCCCATGACCTTAGTGCGAGCATCTAGAAAGATAATTTATGGATTTTAAATTTTCCTAGCTACAACACCTCTAGGCCTTCGACCCCTTCTTCCCATGAAATGAGGTACAATCCCTTCTTGGGGTCAATGAGCCAAAAAACCCAAAATATGAGGAAATGAAAGGGAAGAGGTGTGGAAAGTGGTAAGAAATGAGAGGGAATGGTACAGTGGCCCTTCAATGAGACCCCACAATAGAAATCCTTTCCCCAAGGGTGACCCACTTACTAGGAAACCATGTCAACCACTAAGGTGAAATTATAAAAAAGGTATAATTTCCAAGAAAATGTTTTCATAATCAAGAAAATACCCTTTGCAACATGCTCAAACGCTTCGATTATTAAAGTGACAATTACCATGAGACCAGACTTGTTACCTCATGAATCAAGACCTCTTTTCCTTTCTAGGCCATGCTGGTGTGGTAGACATTGTTATGCCACTAATGATGAATGGTGATGTGCAGTGAAGAGGAGTGGATATGTATGATCAATGTGGGATCCGTTGGTCATATGGATCTCGACACTCCATGTTTTCTACTTGTGGGCCTCGATACATCATCTCCTTAGTTACCCTAGGATGGGGGGGGGGGGGGGGGTAACACCACCAACCGACCCTCTAATTTGTAGATTTTAACCTTGTACAATATTTTACTCCAAATAGATTTTCAATAAAAGAACAAAAAATATACAATGGAAAATACACACATTACACAGATATTTTTCCCCTGGAAACCCAAAACAGGAAAACCAACATATTCTATATTCATTCATAGTGATACATTATTTACAATACAATATACATATAGGAGCCAATGACATCCAAAACCCTAACCCAATGACCCAGATTAGTCGACAACCCTAATTCCTTAATCGGAAATAGAAAACCATAAAAAAAAACCATGTGCCAAAAACCCACCCAACAATGGACATGAAAATCGAGGTGACACGAAAAAAGAGGAAACAATGTGACACATTTCCTGATTTTGCAATATTGTCTCAACATATTTTCTCCAATTTAACTAGAGTTTCCTCTTTTCCGATCTCTTTTAATTTCCATGCCCAAAATTTAATTTGAAGCATCAAGATCCTTCATGTAAAATTTAGAGGACAACTGAGTTCTCACATTCTGGATAATCTCCTTGTTATTTCCTATCAACAACATGTCATCAACATACAATACCAAATAAATCAAATGATCACCAATTAATTTAAAATACACATAGTGATTCTCTTTGCTTCTTTTGAAGCCAACTCCCAACATACAAGTATCAATTTTTTGATACCACATCCTTGGTGATTGTTTTAAACAATACATGGACTTTTCCATCTTTCATTGCAATTCCTTATTTCCCTTCACAACAAGGAATTTTGGCTACTTCATATAGATTTCTTCTTCCTGATCCCCATGTAGGAATGTTATCTTCACATCCATTTGTTCTACTTCAAAATCAAATGTAGTAGCAACATATAACACAAATATTATATAATTTAACTTGGCAACATGAGAAAAATTCTCACCAAAATCAATTCCCTCAACCTGGGAATAACCCTTTGCTACTAACTGAGCTTTGTGTTTATCCACTTTTCCTTATGCATTCAACTTATTTTTAAATACCCATTTTCTTCCAATGGGATTTCTTCCAGTCGACAACTCCACTATATACCAAGCCTCATTCTTATCCAAGGATGCCATTTCTTCATCCATGGATTTTTTCCAAAGATTTTCATCCTCTGAATCCATCGCCTCCCTGAAAGTTCTAGGATCATCATCAGTAATAGACAAAGAAAAAATTGAAAAGAAATCATATGGAGTATACCTTCCCGGTAGCCTTCTTTCTTGAACCGATCTCCTCAATACTGGAGTATGAGGATCTTCTTCTTCTGATTCATGTTCTTTTGTAGAGGTTGATTCATCATCCTTTAAATCAAACTCTATTTTATTTGGTTCTTCCTTACTTGGTATGACTTCCTTTTTAACAACATCCTTCATTTCTCTAAATACCACATCTCGGATATACACAACCTTCTTAGTTTCTAGGTTCCAAATCTTATAACCTTTGAGACCATATTTATACCCACTAAAGATACACTTTTCATTCTTCTTATCTAGCTTACTCTTGTTTTCCTTTGGAACATGAACATAGGGCTCACAACCAAATACCTTGAGATGTGTGAGAGAAGGCTTCTTACTAGTCCAAACCTCTTGTGGAGTCTTGTCATCTAGTGATGATGAGGGTGATCTATTGACCATGTAACATGCAATACCCATTTCCTCTGCCCATAATATTTTCCCTAACCTGACACCACTAAGCATGCAGCTTGCTTTTTCCATCAATATCATGTTCATCCTTTCTACAAATCCATTCTGTTGAGGTGTATATGGAGTAGTCTTGTGCCTTTATATACCACACTTCTTATAGAATTCTTCAAATTCATTCTTGCCCAACTCTCCACCATTATCTGTACTCAACACCTTAATTATTTTCTCTGTTTGATTCTCAACAAGAGGATTAAACTCTTTAAAACTTTCAAATACTTCATATTTATTCCTAAGGAAATATCTCCTAGTATTCCTCGAGAAGTCATCTATAAATGAGACATAGTACTCAGAATTTTCCAATGATGGAACCGACACAGGTCCAAACACATCAGTGTGAGCTAGCTATAAAATTCCTTCTTCCCTCGTTGCACTAGAGGGGAATCTTACCTAATTTTGCTTCCCATATACACAATGTTCACAGAAAGAAAAATCCAGAGAGCAGTTAAACATACCCTCAACCATACCTTTACCATGTAGTAGTTGAAGACCCATCTCTCCGATATGCCCCAATCTTTGATGCCATAGCATAACCTTTTCTCCAAAGATTGTAGGAGTTCTTTCTTCTTCAACTCCAATATCAGGAACAATGGAACTATTACACCCATCACTAATAGTGCTTCCTTGTAGCTTATACATATTTCCAAACCGAACTCCCTTCAACAACACCATTTTTACCCCTGCATCGTCCATTGGTTTTACCAAACTATCCCACGAGTCTAGTAAATAGCATAATAAATTGATACACTTATATTCATATAAAATTTTAATCTCAACAGATACTAACTAACTTAAAACAGTATTGAATAAATTCAAATGTTGTGCCACTGAGTCTCCATATCTCGTCCTCAAGTTATACAAATTCTTTCTTAGGAAAATTTTATTTACTAGGGACTTAGACTGATACAACTTTCCCAACTTATCCCATAAAAATTTGGTTGTAGATACCTCTGAAACATTTAGTAATAATGAATCTAAGAGACATAGTTAGATTGTGCTCTTCTCCTTCCGATCCAAATTTTTCCAGTCATCCGCTGAATTTCTTGGAGGTGCAATACCTAGATCCAATGCAATCCATTGATCTTTTTCCACCAATAGATCTTGCATATTGAGCTTCCACAACTCAAAAATTTTCCCATTAAACTTATCGATATCCATTTTTGAACTGCTCACCATTTCTTTTCACCTGAAAAATTAATATCACATATCTTCCATTGTAACAAGGCTTATCACAGTCTTGAGCCAAACCCTTAACCACAAAGGCGCCCCCCTAAAGCCAACAAAACTCTGATACCTGTTGGATTACTGAGAGGGGGGTTGAATAAGTAATAGAGCAATTCAATCCTTTTTTATCACAATATGCAAGTGTTATATCAATGTAGCATTATCATCCAATATTTGCAAAGTAAATAAAAAATGAACAAATGAGAAATCATACACATACATAGTACACCAGTGTTTTTACGTGGAGACCCAAATAGGGAGAAAACCACATAATTCTTTTTCTTATATGTCTTTAAGAATTACATTCATTGGAAGCACCAACTTCCTTTGTTTTCTAGATGCAACTGGAAGGAGGATCCAACCCCTTTTTTCTTAGGCTACGACCTGAGGGAAGCTCCAACTCCCCAATTCTATGGCTACAACCAGAAGGAGGCCACAACCCCCTATGTTCTCTGGCTACAACCACCTGTCCTTTCCCCATCCAACCACCCTGACGTAGAAGTAGAATGATGGAACCACTGTCACACTATCACTATGAGATATATTGTTGTAAACCTGTACCAATGAACCTACACCAAACAACCTGTACCAATAACCTGAACCATGCATCAAACTGTACCTCAACCTGTACCATAAACAAGTACATCAACCATGCACCAACCTTTACCAAACAACCTGTAATCAAGATGTACCATAAACAAGTGCATCAACCATGCACCAACATGTACCTCAACCTATACCATGAACAAGTGCATCAACCATGCACCAAACCTGTATAAATAACATGTCACAACAACTTGTCCAAACAACCTATCAAAACAACCTGTCTCATCAATCTTACCAACCAAATCATATCTACTCACCAAGATCAATCACCAAGAAAACTCTCAAAGATGTGCATCAACCAAGCATAACACAACAACTCATAATCATCACCAAGATCAATATGTTCTTCTAATAATATACCAATACAAGTATGCTACATCATCCATAAACCATGTGTCAACAATACTACTAACAAGTGCCTCCAACCATGTACCAAGTATGTACCAATCATGTATCAACTAATCATCAACTATGACTCATTAATATGTACCAACATCATCAACTATACACCTCATGTATGTGCCAACTCATCAACTAATTGTCTCAACCATGTACCCAACATGTACCTCAACCAAAATCCCTCATCAATTTCATCATCTAAATCTCTTTTGTAACTCTATAATAGACCTGGTCTATATGATCACATACCTGCAAACCTTCCTTAACTTTAAAAACAAGAGAGTAACATTTTCATCAAACTTTACTTTAGTCTCACATGACTAATTTTGGATTAGTCAAAAACCCTAACTTGCAATAATAATAACCATGTACCAATAATGAATAAATATCTGAAAATGGTACACAATATTCTTTGGTGTTTTTTATGTAATTCCTCCAGATTTCACTACTTGGAACCTCTCAGAAAAGGAGTTATAGAAAAAGTGACATACCTTGTTGAATTCTGGATTATTCTAGAGAGCAAACGTGTAGAGCATGCCCTGCACAAAATATTTGTTGTAGGGATCAGAAAATTTTACACAACATACTAGATATGGTACTCTAACCAATACTTTTTTCATACTGAATTTGGATCTGTTATGAATAAGTTATGACTTTTCACCCGAAACACCTGTTTTAGACTAGTTTCAAGACTAGCCACAAACCCTATTTTGCACGGCGTGTAACTCCAATAATACAATGACCGACAAGATGAAATTTGTATCACATATACTTAGATATGTTTCCTCAATGGCATCCCAATTTCACACTCTAATTCATTCTAGAAAAACAATTATTGCGAAAAATGGTGAGATGACCTGTAAATAACATACCTTAGAAAGCATCATCAAAAGAATTTATCCTCCCTTGAATTTTAGCCTTATTTACTTCACCTTCCCTCTGAAATTCGGCTTAGATATCCTTTGGTTACCTCAGTTACTTGTATATATTCAATATTCTCAATTTTTATTAAAATGAGAGAGCCTTGCCTCTTATTTATACTTTCATGTAGCTTCCTCAAGGGGTTACCTTTTAACTATCTTAACCCACTTTCCTTATTTTAGGGTTAACCCACTTCTAACCATTTGTCAACTTAGTAATTTCTCCATTAAATTTATTATTTAAATAATTTATTTTGTATATAATTTGAATTATAGTACACTCATCACTTCACTTTATTATTTACCTTCTAAAATCTCTTAAACCACTTTGACTACTTTGACCCTTTGGGGCTTCTAGATGACTCATGAGGGTTCTCCAACTTCACATGGCCATAACTCTCTAAGCATGAGGAGTTATGTGGCATTCCACATACCACTGGAAATGAAATGACATATAATATCCATATAGAATAGTCTTGCCTGCAAATATATCAAAACGCGCACCATTATCCATCAAACAAACTTGGGTCCATTACCCAAACCTGGGTCCTCCAACTTCACATGGCCATAACTCTCTAACCTTGAGGATTTGTACGACGTTCCACATACCACTGGAAATGGAATGACATGTAATATCTATATAGAATAGTGTTACCTTCAAATATATTAAAACTCATACTACTATACATCAAACAAACTTGGGTCCATTACCCAAACCTTTGTGCTACCAGAATTCGCTACCGGACTTTCTCCAAGGGTTGACATCAATAAATAAGGGTTGAAATAAATCTACAATATCAGTCTCCAATGGTTGACATCAATGAAAAAAAAAAATCCATACCAACTTTCAATCAACCTAATCCAACTGTTTGATAATCTCCCCCTTTGGCATTGATGGCAATACTTAGTCATGATAACATTCACGCTTATACTCCTCATCAATGTTTCTATCTCTCCCCCTTTGAAATCAATGGAAAAGGGTATCTCCCTTTGGGGATACTCCCCCTAACTGAACTCTCCTTGGGGATGCTCCCCCTATCTATGTTAGAATATAGAAGATGGTGTGCTCATTTTACCATTGAAGATACCCTCGTCACCCAACCATAGGCCGAAGCCACCCTTTGAGCACCTTAACCTTGACTGAGAATTACTCTGGAAGAAAACCCTAGGCTATATAGCCAAACAAGGTGTAGCGCATCTTCCTCCAAGGATAACACACCAACAATAGCTGATCATATAGTCCAAACTCTAGCGAAGAGATAGTCCAAGCTCATACTAAAAACTAGCTGCTACTGCACCTGCACCTGCAACCCTCCTCCACATGTGCGCACCAAATTGGGAACTATAGTGCACACCAAACTGGGAACTACAATTATGAGATGTGTCAAAATGAGAACTGACACCCTATATTTATACTGGTTCTGCCAGATTTGTTGGGGCCAACTTCTCCTTCTGGATATGTGTCTGTTCAGAATATTATTATTATTTTTGGCCGACTTCTTCTCTTGGAGGCTAATAACCTAATATAAATTATCTTCTTGAGCCGACAAGACTTCTAGGGTTATTAGCCAACTCATTAGGGTTTTCTCTTGCTTTCTGGAGTCTTCTATTCTCTTCAGGTTCACACATGGAGGTAAATACCTCCCGCAACTACCATAATATTAACACTCCCTCCTATCTAGGGAGGTATTTCCAGGTAATGGACTTGAGCACAAAACATACCATTTACCCGGTAGCATCAATATAGTCATGTAGACTATTTCATGACTAGATCATGAGCATCACCATCACCATCAACTGCATCATCTCTCAAAACCATACTTCATATGAGTAATTAGACATGATGTTGGATAAGTCACTCACACCATAGAGTGATACAAGAGCCACTCTTATAATCTAGAGGAGTAAATGCTTTAAACCAATTTCCTGTCTGGAAAATCTTTGTTCATCATTTGTCTGGATGGTGATTATTTCCAATAAACTACTGATAGTCTCCAAGGCAGTTAGAACAAAAATAGAACACACCTATGTCTATCCATAGTAGTACATAACTACATTCCAGTGGTTCACTACCACACCAAGTAACACACAAGTACTTGATCAACAACATATAGTCATAAATAGTGGAACATATACACCACAATAGTCTTCATTTATTGTCATACAGTCTTCATAACAAACATTTGATAGAAACCTGCATAGAAACAATGTTATGATATATACTGAATTATTTGGGCCAATATTTCACTCACATCTGTGAGCTCTGAAAGAATATCTGCCTCAAAAACAGTGGAACATATCCACCACAGTAATCTATACCTATTGTCTTCATAACAAACATCTGATAGAAACCTATACAGAAACAATGTTATGATATAAACTAATTTGTCTGGGCCAATCTTTCACTCACATGTGTGAGCTCTGAAATAATATATGCCTCAAAATAGTGGAACATATCCACCACAGTAGTATATCTCTACTGTCTGGAGATAGGTAGTCTCCATAACAATCATCTGATTCCATCTTGCATAGAAAATATTGTTAAAAATAAATTGAATCATCTGGGCCAATCTTTCACTCACGTTTGTGAGATTTGAAAGAATATCTTCCCTCATCAGCAATGGGCTATCTACCCTATTCTTCTCAAACAAGGAAGAAGGATTGTTTCTTATTTATGAGCATGGACCATTCCTCACCCTGGGCCATTCTTCCTACACTAATCAAAGTGCACCCTGGATAGAATGTATAAACCCTAAGGAATGTCTGAGTCTGGACCATTCCTCACCCTGGGCCATTCCTCCTACACTAATCAAAGTGTGCCCTGGAGAGAATGTATAAACGCTAAGGAATGTCTGTCCTAGACCATATTCCACCCCGGGCCATTCCTCCTACACTAATCAAAGTGATCCCTGGAGAGAATGTATAACCCTAAGGAATGTATGTCCCTAATTGTTGAGCCTGTACGATTCCCCACCCTGGGCCATTCCTCATACACTAATCAAAGTGCACCCTGGAGAGAATTTGTAAACCCTAAGGAATGATTGTCTAGACCATTTCCTCAGTTAACCACAAGAGGAAAAGATTGTCTTGCATCAACCTCCAAAACAAACCATTCCTCATGTTAACCACAATGAGAAATCGTTGTCCGGCGAGGCGGGCCAGTCTTCTTGAGTAACCCTCAAGAAGAGAGATTTCCCTAGACCACTCCCCATGTTAACCACAATGGGAAGTCACTGTCTATGATACATCAGCAATCAGACTGCTTCCCATGTTCACCACGATGGAAAGTGACTGTCCATCAGAAGTCTCAATCCACTTTCTGAACAGGAAAGCATCTGTCCAAGATGGACTATTTTTCAATTTTAAAGATGAATGTATTCAATAATGTTTTTAGTTCTCCCTCCTAACTTGGAGAGTCATTTCTTCCTTTTTCAATAAGAAGGAAGTTGTTTCTATGAGATCTATATTGAGTATGCAAACTCTTTCATATTGGATAGAAGTTTTACCAAAATGTCTACTTATCTACTCATCTATGGAGATATGTATTGGAGAATCATTTTTTACTTTCTAGACTTCATCATGGATAATGTAATGCTTGATTTCAAATGTACTTTAGTCTAGAACACTGTGAAGGATTCATGTAGATCTGATCAATAGAGTATATCATAGTTGGAAAACTGGAACATAGCTATGTGGTACTTCTTCTGTCATCATGGGATCTGATCTATTGAATAGTCATCTTGATGTTATAGGAAATCTTCACCACGCTTTTGCTGTGCATTGGAGGTTCTCCACCAAGTTACCTTCTTCTATCTGTGTACAGGAGTTTCTTTCTGGTATGCCTCAAGGTCTTGAGATTGCTCTTCATACGCTCTTTATTCAATTTCTTTGGAGAACATTCTTTGCATTCATATAATGTATAATTTTGACTCATGGATGTTGTAGATGATACGATGACTCATGTAGTGATATTTTTGGTGTATTGGAACAAGTAGTCATCATAGTCTTCTCCCTCCATCTGGGAGAACCTCTAGTTCTGGATCCCGTAATGCTTTTATTTATAAGTCTTCCATACATTGTTCTTCATCATGACTTTCTGTTATTTTGCTTGATTGCTTTTATTGAGTTCATATCAGGCTGGTAATTTTTTATTCTTAATATTATGACTGGTTGTTTTGGCTTTTCTTTCTTTCTTGGAATCTTCATGTTTTTCTTTAGCCCTTAGGTCCATGGAGTTTCTTATAGATTCCACTTCTTCCTTTCATCATAAGATCATGGATCTGGATGGACAACCAGGAATACTTTAAGGCTTCTCTTCGAAGAATTATTCTTCTGCGGTTGAACTAAACACATATTGTCTTTCATGGCTGCTACCATGGATATATATTTCATCATCTTCAATGGATCATGGGATTAGCTCCCTCCTAATCCTTGCTTCATGTAAGAGTGCATATAATCGGCTCCCTCTATCTTACAGAGTCCATGCTTCCATATGTATCCTTATTGTCTTATATAATAGAGTCCACACTTCCATCTACATCCTTATTATTTTCTACAATATATAATAGAGTCCACACTTCCATCTTGTTGTCTTTTACAAAACGTCATAAGTCTTTTTCCAATTTCCTCTCGATTACTGATTTATTTCTGTCTTTGCTTCTACTGAGTTTCTTCATGATTGATTTAATAGCTTCCACATGATTTGTATCTCATCTTTCCATGTGTATTATCTAATGATATCCATTTCTATCTTGTTTGTTCTTACATAGGTATAGTTCTTTCTTGGAACATATTATAGATATGCAAGATATGTACAGAGACGATGCAAACAACATATGTACAAGGAATAAGAAGTGTGTTGTTACCTTTTTAGAAGAAGGAGTCTCTCCCATCCTTCTTAGTAGGTTCTTTTTCTTCGGCAATCGATGCTTCATGTTTCTCTTTCCTTTTCTTTAGCTTGGAACACTAATTCTTTTAGTGACCATACTTTCAATAGTTGAAGCATTGCACTTCTAAAATGTCTTTCTCTTGATTTGGCTTCCTCCTTGAACCAACCTTCCTTTTGTTCCTGAAGTTCTTGAATCTTGTTGTGAAAGCTTGATCATCGTACTTATTTTGGGGTTTCTCTTTTGCATTGATCCTTGATTATTCTTGAGCACAGCAAGTCCAAAGTTCTTCAAATGTCGGGTACTCCTTTCTTGTGTTCATGCTTGCGGCAAATGCATCCAATGTTTTGGGAAGACCATTGAGGACTATGTTCACCAATTCCTTTTCTGAAGTGATATCTTCAATAGATTGTAGTTGGTATCTTAATTGGGAGATCCTTACAAAGTATGATGTTATGCTATCGTCATCATTCATCTTCATGTTATGGAGCTCATTCTTCAGACTCATAACTTGTCCAATGTTTCTGAATGAGAAGAGATTTGTTAGGGCATCGTACATCTTCTTCGATGAGTCAAGGTGGGAGATGTAGGGTATCAAGTGGTCTTTTATAGAATCCACTATGATACTCATGGCATTGATGTCAACATCTTTGAACTTATCCATAGTTGCAATGTTCTGCGATTCCTTCTCTTCTCCTTCTTCAAACTCTAGCTTCACGATCTTTCCTTTCATGATATCCAACACTTTATTATTGGAAAGAATGAGTTCAATCCTTGTCTTCCACACTCTGGAGTTAGAGGCTCCATCTAACTTGTTCTTAGACTTCATAGAGTTCGTCATGGTTGCTTGTCTTGGTCAAACCCTAGATTTGACTAGAAATTCAAACTTCACGTCTTGGCTTGCTAAGAGTATCAGGAGATGCGCTAGGCTAGGGCACACTGATATGTCCAGAGATTAGGTCAATATCTTCACTTAAGGTGCCTCAACAATAGGTTTAGGGTTTTTGTAACTACTCCTGCTAGTAACCCTAGCGACAGTGTCTTGGGAGCTGCTTCCGCTAGTAACCCTAGTGGTAGTTCCTCAGTGAGCTCAATGTCCTAGCGGCTATGTATCCTTCCAATGTTTAGACTGAATGAAGGAGGTGTGGGCCCATAACCTGTTAGAATATAGAAGATGGTGTTCTCATTTTACCATTGACGATACCCTCGTCACCCAACCATAGGCCGAAGCCACCCTCCGAGCACTTTAACTTTGACTGAGAATTACTCCAGAAGCAAACCCTAGGCTAAATCGACAAATTGGGTGTAGCGCATCTTCCTCCAAGGATAGCGCACTAACAATAGTTGATCAGATAGTCCTAACCCTAGCTAAGAGATAGTCTAAGCTCGTACTGAAAACTAGTTGTTGCTACAACTGCACCTGCAGCCCTCCTCCACATGTGCGCACCAAATTGGGAACTATAGTGTGCACCAAACTGGGAACTGCAATTCTGAGATGTGTCAAAATGAGAACTGGCACCCTATATTTATACTTGTTCTGCCAGATTTGTTAGGGCCGACTTCTCATTCTGGATATGTGTTTGTTCAGTATATTATTATTATTTTTGGCCGACTTCTTCTCTTGGAGGCTAATAACCTAATATAAATTATCTTCTTGAGATGACAAGACTTCTAGGGTTATTAGCCAATGCATTAGGGTTTTCTCTTGCTTTCCAGAGTCTTCTATTCTAGTCAGGTTCACACATGGAGGTAAATACCTCCGGAAGCTACCATAATATTAACAGTTTACATGCCTATGTGCTCTCTCCCCAAGCATTTCTATCCTGCATTTGATAAATCTCTCCCCCTTTGTCATCAATGGCAAAGGTATCTTTCCATTTGGGGTTGCTCCCCCTAAATGAACCATTTGGGGATACTACCCCCGAATGAACTCTTCCTGAAATTGATCTCCCAATATGAATTGTACTCTTTATGGTGCTTCCTCATGTAAATCTAATACATATAAGATAAGCATTCAAAAGCATTCATTTTGGAGTAGAAATTACTCCAAGTATCTCATGAAGATACTCAAAGGATTCTCTTGGAAGATCTTTTGTAAAGATGTATGCCACTTGTTCTTTTGTGCCCATATATTCAACTCTGATGTTCTTCTCTGCAACCTTTTCTCGTAGAAAGTGATACTTTATTGGAATGTGTTTCGTCTTGGAGTGCATCACCGAGTTATTTGAATATTGATTGCACTTGTATTATCATAATAGATTAGAATGGGATAATCATACTCAACATGTATATCTGTCAGAGTTTGTTTTATCCACAGAACCTATGTACAACATCTTTCTATTGCAATATAATCTACTTCGACTATAGATAAAGATAATGATGATTATTTCTTTCTTAGCCAAGATACTAAACACTCACCCAAGTAGAACGTTTCTCCACTGGTGCTTCGTCGATCATCAATGCAACCTGCCCAATACGCATCTTTGTAGGTAATAAGTGATAGAGACACCTAGGTAACCTGTCCTTCTTTTGTTTAAGTTGTTTTCCAAACCTTTATGTATCTGACATCTTTCTTTTTCTCTGTGGAATTTTCTTCATCTCATTTTATTTCCAATATTGCGATCTCCAGGACCTAGTCTTTGTTCACCTATTCTTCATGTTTTCTTATCCATACTTTCTTACATCTGATATCAGTGTTCTCTTTCATGGAAGTATCGATCATGCTTCTAGAATCACTAACTATGTTTCCATAGTTATGACATTTGTAACATTCAATGTTACGTGGGGCCACATAGGCATTTTTTGCTTGAACATTTCTTTTATAATCCCTACAATCTGAAACCTTATGTCCAAAGTTAGTACAATAAAAAAAATGACCATAAAATAAATTTGCATACCTAGGAGTGAATGATCTTCTTTGTGGCGTAGTCCTTATGAATTTTTTCCTTGACTGATAATGATCATGATTGAATCTTCTTTGTGGATTAAACATGGATGGTTTTCTTGAATATGTATCTTCAATAGTTTTTGTAGATTCGAGTTGACCATGATTCCTTCCTTTGAGTACTTCTGCACAACTCTTTCTATTTTCTTCATTCTCATTTTCTAGAAACCTAGAGTGATTCTCTTCATTCTCTATAATTGATGTGGATGTTTCTATCTCTTCACCGTTCTTGTTGAGCTTGACGATTTTACTTCTAGACCTCTTCTTATTGCTTCATTATTTGAGACTTCATGACTTATTCTATTTTTTTCGCTTCTTCAAGCTGAATTTTTAATGTGATTATTTCTTCTTCAAGTCCTTTCTCTTCTAGACCAATCTCTGCCTCAAGATGGTTTAGATCATTAGTTCTTTCCTTAAGATGATCTGTCAATATCTTCTCTCTCATTTATGCTTCTTCCTTCTATGCTTCTATGTTGGCTTCCAAATATTTCTTTTGATATTCAAGATTTTCTTCGATCTTTTTGGCTTCTTCTAGCCGAGTTCTTAAGTTCTCAATGACCTGTTGGGATTCTTTGAAAATGTGAAAACTTTCCTTTTGTTTCATCAATTCTTTCTTGAGTGACTTTGTTTCTTCTCTTAGTTCATCTAAAGCACTAATAAATTCTTCTTCATAATTGTCTTCCTTCTCAATTGGTTTTTCTGTCTCATTTCCTTCATGGCATTTTATTTCAAGATGTCCTCATTTTTCACAATTAAATCAAAACAACATACCTTTGGTGATTATGTACTCTTCATCTTCTAAATCTGTTTGACATGGTGAACATAATTCTTCTTGATCTGTATCTGCATCTTCTTTGGCATTTTTTGAATCTGCGATGGGTGAAGAATATATGTCATGTAACTTATCCCAAAGTTCTTTGGTTGATGAGCATTTACCAACATTTTCTCTTACCGGAATAGGTAATCCTTCCCATATGAAATCCATTGTTATTTTTTTATTCTTCTTCAATTCATTCTTGGCTGTAGTCTTTGCCCTTTTTGAACTATCATATCCGATAACAACTGATAGCCAAATATAATGTCCCTGTGCTTGTAAAAATACTTTTGTCATTCTGCTCCACATCTCATACTTTAAACAATGCTGACCATTATACATTGGTGCTCCATTATCAGAATAATCCATGATCCCCTTCCAGTGGTTAAACTGTTTTCTAAAAGAACCTTCTCTGATACCAATTGTTGGATTACTAAGAAGGGGGGTGAATCAATAATAGAGAAATTCAATCCTTTTTAACCACAATATGCAAGTGTTATATCAATGTAGCATTATCATCCAATAGTTGCAGAGTAAATAAACAATGAACAAATGAGCAATCATACACATACACAGTACACCAGTGTTTTTACATGGCAACCCAAAGTGGGAGAAAACCACATAATGCTTTTTCTTATATATCTTTAATAATTACATTCATTGGAAGCACCAACTTCCTTTGTTTTCCAGCTGCAACTGGAAGGAGGCTCCAACCTCGTAGTTACTCAAGCTACAACCCAAGGGAAGCTCCAACTCCCCAATTCTTTGGCTACAACCAGAAGGAGGCCACAGCCCCATATGTTCTCCGGATACAACCGGAAGGTGGCTACAACCACCTGTAGTTAAGCCACTAGCTTTTGTATATCATGCTGGGGGAAAACTACCAACCTATGGACATCATGTTGG
This sequence comes from Picea engelmannii, assembly GCA_009831015.1. Classification (NCBI taxonomy): domain Eukaryota; kingdom Viridiplantae; phylum Streptophyta; class Pinopsida; order Pinales; family Pinaceae; genus Picea; species Picea engelmannii. Next base: position 213,533 of record ML779053.1, read on the forward strand.
GAAGAAAAAATTCTAATGGGTATCACTTGAGAACAATTTCATTCTCGGTTTCAAGGTCGCATAAAAATTAAACCAATCCCAAGCATAGATTTTTTATTTTTTTTATTTCTTGTGTAAAAGTGAAACCTACCTTGAGCATAGTTCATTCTCTATTTCAAGCTCATTTAAAAATGAAGAAGATACTTTGAGCATAGTTTCATTCTCTATTGCAAACTCGTTAAAAAATGAAACAGACAACCATGAGCTTAGTGTTTTTTCTTTGTCGTGCTCATAAATACATGAGAATGAGTTACCGAGTTTATTTTTATCACTTTTTTGGGCTCGTAAAAACTATATGAAAAATGAACTCTTTGGAGTCTGCTTTAAGCTCTTTTCAAACTCTCTAAAAATGAAAAGATTGTCGAGTGAGCTTGTTTCATTTCACACTCATTAAAAGGATTTTAAAGGGCATCTATTTAGTGTAAATTTAACCCTTTTTCAGACCGGATGGACTAATTATGAAAAATGAATACTCTAGTCAACCTTGGCAAGATGAGTTCTCCCTTGTATTGTTTTATACTTTTTCGGGCTTGGGAGACTAAATTTACGAAAAATAATACCCTTGGAGTTTTCTTCATCTTTTTAGACTCTCTAAACATGAAATGAAAAATGAGCATTTACCTTCTTGGGCTTGTTAATCCATGATACTGTATATGTATTTTTCTTTTGGATTTTTCTAGACTTCTTAAATATCGAAAAGACCATCAAGAACCATTCTCTTCCCCGTTCTTGATAAAAATCCACGGGTGAGAATATCAAGAATGATTTTATTTTCTTTCATGCTCATTTCAAACATGAAAGAAAGAAAAAGAGTGGGGGGTTTTTCATCTAGTCATATTAAAAAATGCTAGTTGTCCATTGGGTCACCAATCTATTGCAGGATAATTACACCCTGCAAGAGTTACCACCCTTAGGCTCTCTCTATAACTAAGACATAATAGAGATACAAACAATGGACCTTCCTAGATATAAATCATACATGAAAATGACCTATGAGTGAATGGAATAAAATGGCTTACATGGTCACTTGGAGGTTGTCCTTACATGCTCCTTTGTTGTTTTCTTTCTTGAAGATTTCCGTCACTCTTGTCAACATGAATCTGCACACATGAAGACACAATAAAAATCCTTTCATGAGATCAAACGTATCATGTATAGATTTATTATAGATCTAATGATATAATATGAAAATCCTAATTCTCTTCAAAGATCATAATAATCACATACAATCAAATAAAGGGGAAAGTCATGTGCATCTTCTATTAATCAAATGAAAAAATTTACAACTTACAATATGATAGCCTAATGAATCTCTATCCAAATTCCTTTCCCAAGCTTAGTGATTAATCTGATAGTATAAATTTACTTCCTCTTTTTCTCCTCCATTTTCCCATGAGAGACCCTCAATATATATGATAATATAGATAATTTAAAAGGTTAATCTAGATAGGATCTATATGCCCAAGATAACAAGCTTCTCGAGGTCAAACAATGAAAAATATGAGGTTTAATATCATCTCATGGAAACTAATCCTAAATAGGGAGTAATAGATGTGATCGCGCTCTGCATTCATGTAAGAAATGACCAGTCATCCTTTGAAAGAGGACAAGGAGTGACAAACAATATTGGTCACAGGCTATAAAGGGACAACCAATGACCAAGAAAAAAGGTATTGCAAACTCAGGGGAAAAGTGGCATAGTTCAATGTTGCAGACTTCTAACCTCTAGATCATGCCCATCAAACGATCAGGTGGGAAATAATTGTATAACAGTAATCATTAAAAGAAATCTATAGTAAACCTTATTATATAAAAGATAAAATCCTTAAAATTTATAATAATCAAGGCATCCACAGAAGAATCAACATAAGAATATGGAGAAAATCCTTAAGGAAAGATAACATAATCAATTAGTTTGTATGGAAGGAATCACTCCATAAGACATGCTTGTACAATTGATACAATCTCCAACATATATCCATACAATCCTACTCATGTGTATATATTCCTAAGGGTTTATGCCAACTGCCTATTATTATTTCAATTATTATCCTTAAACTACCTAGTGGGCCTATTTATTACCCACCAACTACTTATTGGGCCCGATTCCATTATTATGGACACATTATATTAATTATCCCCATTAGGTACCTCCCTAATCACCCCCTAGGTAAATTACATTCCATTCCCCCTTACATGTCTCATACTCAAAACATGAGTGTAAGCCATATAATGTGATCTATTAAACAATGTAGTCAAATGGTACTAAGCACAAGCATCCATCCATGCTAGTGAAATTTGGACATGGGATCCAACTTCAACCTTGACAAATCAATCTTAATTATAGTTTCTCCTTTGGTTCCATGTTGTTGTTGCAATAATTTTCTATATTTTCTTGTTCCATTTAGTATTCCATGTACCTCTATAACATGTTCCTTTCTATTGTTGTACCAGTCTATATTAAATTTTATTATCCTCGCGACATTTCCTTGATGATTGTGTCTCTGATGGTGGTGTGGGTGTCAATATGTATCAATCTTAGCTATTGTTTCTTCTTGGTTTGACTCTTCAACAAGTGATTCCTTTGAGTAATGTATCTTTGTATATTCTTCTTCCTTTTTATACCCTTCTGTTGATAGTCAAATACGACCATGTTCAACATTCATCAATTTGCCTGGTCAGGATCCGAATTAGACCCTTATCTATTTTAAATGGAGATTCTGACTAGTTTAGGTCTAGTTACTTATAACTATCCTAATATACAAAATAAAACTAAATCTAAAATATATACACCTTCTAATTGACTGAAGATATTTTATCTTTTATTGAATAACAAACTAAAATATAAATATATACATATTTAAAACTATCTACAAGAAAGAGATTAATTCTAATTATAATAAAAGTTACCCCTATGAAACAAGATTTTGTTTTCTCTTTAAGAATAAGAAATATTTTTAATGAAAGCAAAAGGAATGAACTAAAACAAATAAAAATAAAAATAAAATCTAATGCTCGAGCCCAAATTCAGATAATATATGAATTTAAGTGAGGTAAACAATGTTCTAAAGATATAGATATTTTAAAACATATATTTGAGTATATCCATTGAGAATGAATTAATAAACTAGTTTAAATAATTAACACCGACTTATAAACCCAACAGTAATTTATATGCATAATAACCACTGAAATGATGTCTCAAATAAAAAAGAAATTGATCTAATTTATTAGCAGTAAACAACTAAATCAATCTATAATATTGTCAACACATAATCCAGACAAGACTTTGATTTCAAAAATGAACACTCGGATACCAGTAACAGTACCAAATATCGATTGCTTGTATTAATAATCAAAGTCACAAAGAGATTCAAAATAATGTATCAAAAAAGAGACTTGTACAACAATGCATAATCTTTGTTCTTCTTTCCAAAAAACCTGAAACTCCCTTTCATTAATTGTCTTTCCTTCACTGTTTTATATTGAAGGAATTCAAAAATGGAAATTAACTTCCATAACCATAAACAATTATCCATTTAGAATGGGAAAATAAAAAAATCGTTAATTCCCCAAATTAAATTAACTAAGTACATGAAATAAATCTACTAACTGTTCAATTTTAGAATTCTTCCTAGAAACCGATTTTCCCATTTCTTGTATTTTCTAGGACATTCCTTTTATACTTGTAAAACAAAAAAAAAATGAAAAAATAGAAATTAATAAAATATAAAAACAAAAATTAGAATTGCTACAGAATTTGAAATTTTGTAGCTACTCTTTTATTAACTAAAATTAACGAAAATATAAAATAAACTAAAAAAAACGCTAAACTCATACGAATAACTAAAACATTTTTATCACTTAGTGTTACTGGGAACATCGTTGAATTTCGAATTAACAAAAATATTAACTCCGTGTGAGTTAATGTTAATTGCTTCATTATTTTTTATCTTGCTTAGAACCTAGAACCTGTCTCCTCTGTCTATCAATCAAATCTTTATTTTATGACTTACGAAGTTGATGTTTCCTTAATTTTATGACTTAACATTGGAATCAATGAATAGTATTTTTCCTTTCGGAAGGAAACCTCCAGATTGGGATTAGTTTTAGTCTTATCATTCTCTTTTTCTTTAGTGACCTTTTCAAGTGGTTCCTGTGAAGAAATGTGTTTTGGGGAAGATACTTCCTGATTTGTAACCAACTCTTCATCCTCAACTTGGATAGGAGAACTAACTTTAGAAGTTTTCCTAGACTTATGTCTGAACATTCTAGATATTTTTCTTCCTTGCCTCTTGTTCATAAAATTGACTAGACTAATGGAATCATCATTCTTTTTGGTAACAAGTGGGTCACACTCATATGCAAGAGAGGAAACTATGGTTTTCTTGGAAGATTTGGAAGAAACATGAGGTGCTTCACTGAAAACACATGACTCTGGACTAAGGCTAAATTTTAAAGCTTGTCTGCAAGTAACCCTCATGGTATTTTGTTGAGGAGTAGAAACTTGAGGATAGGTTAAAACGATATCTTCTACAGGATTTTAGGTTTCAATTTTAGAAAAGTGAGACTATAAATCTACCTCAGAATTCTCCTGAAAAATGATTTCTTTTCACAAACTTTTCCCAAGAATCACCATTCTGTTCTAACTAAAATTCAATCAAAATTTTTACTAAACCATGATGAAATACATTTCTTTCTAAACTTAGATTCTTTCTCTGATAAAAAAGTGCCATCTTAGACATGATTTTAGAAAGAAAACAAAAAATTTCAATTCATAATCCATGAAGACCATTAAAATCTGAAAGTGATAAATAAAGAAAAGGCTATATCTTCCTTCACAGGAGATAAATCCCTTAAAAACCACTAACAGAAAATGTCATTTTTCTTTAATTGAAGATATGAGAATACCTTTGTAATCGTACTCGTATTCGGGAGAAACCAGGATTTCAGACCAAGAAATATCCTTCACTCTTTTGGTCTTAGACCAACATTCCCATTTTAATGGAAATTTAGTCACTATGGATATTAATTCTTCATCTATCTGTAACTCCATATCCCCAATTTTAGTGTGTTCACCAATGAAATTTCATGCGAAATATTTGGTGACATGTGCATTATAGCCATTAAACATGCGCATAAATTTTAACCAACCAACCCTCTCAAAAGTCAAAAAATATTTGTCATGAGATTCAATAAGCTCGACATTGGGTTCAACTCTGGAAATCATTCCCATTTTGACATTTTACCACACTACAGTTCGAAAAACTGTTAAGCCCTAATATTGGCTCATTACCCCTTAATTGGGGTATATTATATTAGTAATGTTATTTTATTTATGTCCGCTTTAGGCCATTAGTTGTAATTATACCTCCTAGTCTCCTATATATACCAAGGAGACATTTTCATTTTGAATCTTGTACTTGAACATTTAAGTGGGGTAAAAGGAGGTTTCCCCCTCGAAGAGGCTTATTATTTGAAATTATCTCTTTTTCAATGTGTTGAGTACTTTTTCTAAGGTTTTTCTATGCTATATCGATATTTGGTTCTTAACATATGGTATCAGAGCTCAGCGTCTTGGGGTTTCGCTGCTACATCTGAGACACCTTGGAATTTTCACTATAACTTTTTTTCTACAATGTTTCAGAAGGAATGTCTTGGCGTATATTTAGTATATGGATCAAGTTACATTGGGTTCAAAATTCAGCTCCTGCATCCTTATACTTTCGGAGATACAGCCTGTACAATATAGGCTTCTGAAATCATCCTGAACTGAGTCATTGCAGAATTTTCGCTATAAAACCTTTTCTGTAATGTTTCAGACCCTTAAATTCAGATTATAATTACAGAAATTAGTAAGGTATATGTGGTAAAACTTTCAGATTTTGGGTCATCTTAAATTTGTAGATACACCCTGTGTAAGATAGGGTATCTGACTAGTCCTATTGACTAGTCTCAAGAAGGTGTTCTAGGTAAAAAAATCATAACTTCTTCCTAGAGTATCCAAATTGAGTGGGACTAGTTTCATTGGATTGTGGACAGTCTGTAGTATTTCTAGTGTGAGTTGCAGAATTGTATATCAATTATTTTGTGCAGGGCACGCTATACAAGTGAGATCTCCTGGAAAGGCCAAAAATCAGCAAGTTGTGGGGAAGTTACCGTAAATTCCAATTGGCACATCCAATTTTGATCAGACCTATGGAATTGCAGAGAATAAATATCAAAGAACTACATAAAAGAAAGTTTCATACCTAGAGGAGATGAAAATTGGGAGATACAACAGAAGAAATATTGTCTGGAAAAACGACCTCAAAATCAAGGTTCAAAAGTGATACATGGCCAACATGCCACCAAAAAAGGGAAATTTTACACCAAATAAGCCTCCATAAAATCCTACTTGGACTCTTGATGAAGGGAAATGTGACACCTACCTCAGGAAACATGTCATGTATTTAGGTGGTTTTTTCAACACATGATTTTTGCCGATGGTTTTCTATTTTCGGTTAAGGAATTAGGGTTTTGGACTAATCTGGGTCATTGGGTTAGGGTTTTGGATGCCACTGGCTCCTATATGTATATTACATTGTAAACAATGTAACACAATGTATGAATATAATATATGTTGGTTTTCCCAGTTTGGGTTTCCAGGGTAAAAATCTATGTGTAATGTTTGCATTTGCCATTGTATCTTTTCTATTATTTTCTGAATATCTATTTACAGTAGACATTGTACAAGGTTAGAATTTACACACACTGTGAGGATACAAGGAGCAATACCTTCTTTAGCCAATTGATGAATCTCAAGCAAAAGGGTTCAGTTACCGAGCACATTGAGAACTTCCAAAGATTGAATATAAAGGTAACCGATATTCCAGATGAGCACCTGATTGATGTATTCATAGGAATTTTAAACGATCACATTCAACATGAGGTTCGCCTTTGGGAACCCAAATCATTGGAGAATGCATTTAAGGTGGAAAGAAATGCTGAAAGTAAAAATATGGCTATGGCTACTAGAAGGACCAATCCTAACATCTATATAGATAACAATGCTAATTCTTCTAAAACACCTCAACCTACAAGGTTGATACCTCAACAATTGGAGGAAAGAAAAGAAAAAGGTTTATTCTTTAACTGTAACAGTAGGTATAGTAAGGGACATAAGTGTGGTGAGAAGAAATTATTCTACATAGATTGTGAAGAGGAAGAAGAACAAGAACAATAACCATATCAAGATGAAAACGTAGAAGCAATTTCGTCTGAAGAGTTGACTCCCACGATATCGTGTAATGCATTGGTTGGAATTAGTACTCGTCAAACCCTCAAGATCAAAGGATACATAAAAAATAAAAAGGTAATAGTGGTGCAAATGTTGTACTAGGAATCCAATGGTTACAATCATTAGGAACAATGGCTTTTAATTTTCAAGAAATTTTCATGAAATTTCCAATGGAAGGAAAATAAATTGAGTTAAGAGGTATCACAGGGAAACCTGGTAAGGTGATAAGCTCTAACGACATGACAAAATTATTGAAAAAGGGGCATCAAAGCGTTATTGCACAACTACGCTCACTAGATGTTCAAACATCTAAGCCATATATTCCTCAAGATCTCCAAAGGATCATTGATAATCATTCCAAAGTATTTGAAGATATTCCCAAAGGTCTTCCACCCACTCGAAATTATGATCATGAAATTCACCTAATTCCTAGGAGTGTTCCTCCTAACATTAGGCCATACAGATACCCTTATGCCCAGAAGAGTGAAATTGAGCG